>CAAAJI010001183.1:0-12583 GCA_900642245.1 Fragilaria radians | reverse complement strand
CGTAGCTTCTGAGCAACGAATGATGAAAAGATAATGGAAAGGGCGAACCGTGAGGAGGCACTTTTCTCTGTAGACACCGTTGTAGAAATGTAATATACATCTTGCTTGAATTACAATTTTTTTCTCGCGTTCCAGCTTATTGACTGCGCACTTGAAAGCGTTCTGTTTTCTCAGTCTTACCAAAAAAATTGACTCGAGGCCATAGGCTCTAACTTCACCGAACCGAAAATTCGGAGTTAAGTTACATTTTATTTTCTGAACGCTGTGTACGAAAACGAATTTTATCCTTGAACATTTTCTCTTCCACGAACGGATTTTTTTCGAGGCCAAGGCGCCAGAAAGCCATTCATGTACATATGAAAATTTGATGATTGCTTTTCCTTTATGAATCCTTTGTATGTATTCAAAAAGTTCTCATATTCGCCATTTTTATTTTTCGAAATTTTTAAAGAGGCCTATCTCAACAAGCTTTATGTTTGTGAATATCTATATTATTTTGTCGTATGTATTCCATGATGGTTTATTATACACTATAGATTTGTAGGGCACTAGCATGCCATTTATTTATCATTTCATGGACTCTAGTCGACAGAGACCTAAAATTGAAGAAATGGCTCAATTGGGAGAATTATCAGCAAATAATAATTACGGACATTTACAAGTCAAATCAGATTACTTTGCAGAAGCCTGTGCCATCTGATAAGTGTTCTTCATCAAGGACATCAAGATGCTGTACTACAATCTTATTGACTCTCATTCTCTCCAGTTCGATGACTTCCACTATTGCAGGCCAAACTTAATAGTAAAAAAAGAGCAACATAGCGAACAAACTAAAAACGTGCTTGGTCTGAAGATATTTTCAGCATATGTTGAAATGAGATGACAAGATTTCAATTAATTTATTCACGTCATAGTACCTTATAACAGGCCTCCTTCCGCAATTTAGTGCTTTGGTTGGATTAGCAGATGGAGGCAATCATTCAAATCATGATTAAAATACAGCATTTTTGTAACATCATTTTTTCTTCAAGGGCCATTTTGCTCCAATCAGTTGACTGTGCATGAAGTAAAAAAGTCAAATGTAAATGAAGGTCATTCTACAGGTCCAAAGGAAACATAGCATTTACTTTTTCATCGTGAATACGTGCAATATTGTGTCCAAATCTTAAACGTGGTGAAGAACTCACCAGATCCCAATACTTGATGAAAAAATGGTGATATCCTTTTCATTTTCTCTTTGGTAATCTTGCTACTGCTGGATTTCACAAATTCTTAGGTTATGTAGAAATTGACGTGTTTTGTCGCCATGTTTGCTGTATATTTAGGATAGTTGTTCACTCAGCGTGAAAATAGTCAGAATTTATCTCTAGCTTACAAGATATTGCTTTTCGTAACAATGCGTCCTATGAGCTACGTTTCGAAATTTTAGCGCAACATATTTTGTACAAAGACAGGATATCAAAAAGGTTTGTATTTTCTACGTTGATCATTTTGAATCAAATTTCATTTCATAACTACAATATCTCCTTTCAAATAGCAATCATATTGAACGTATATCCCTTACCGAAGGAGATAGAATTATACAACTACGATAATACCGAAGGAGATAGAATTATTCAACTACGATAAAAGTTCGTTGTTGATATTATATCATTTTCAATTTGTGATCTGACGACATTAGCCTGAGTGAATTACAAACAACAGTAATAACGAACTTTCTTAAACCCTAATATTGTTAACCAATATGGACACTAATTTTGAATGGCATAAAACGGAATTCAGCATTAATCTAACGGCCCAAAAAAGACTGCAAAAAAGACTGCAAAAAATACTGTTTCAAAAGGCCCGGTCGAATTCTTAGCGGAGAATTTCTCCGCCAGTGAAATTTTAAGGTATGCTGCTCCGTAGCGTTTCACTGGCGGAGAAATTCTCCGTGGAGGAAAAACGACCGGGCCTGCTGGTCGACTCAGAAAATTCAGAAGCCGAGAATGGCCTTACCCTTACTCTTATCGGGAAAATTCTGAAACGGGGAGCTGGTCGCGAATAAATCACTGGGTTGGTACATTTGCACATTTGTCAGGGAAGATGGGAAGTAATAGTGACGCTGAGTCGGTAACCAAGCAATTCATTCTCAATGAAATATCATCTCACGATGTAAGTTTATCAGTTTGAAAACGACGGCGTTGTGCTATTTCACTCAAAAACATTGCAGGTTGTAATCTTTTCCAAGACCTACTGTGGATATTGCTCCCGGACGAAAAAGTTATTCTCAGGACCGGTTGGGAAAGATCACTCAATCAAAGTTTTGGAGCTCGATAGGTTGAACAATGGAAACAAAATTCAAAGTGAACTTTCTGCTATGACAGGTCAGACCACTGTGCCGAATGTATTTATTAAAGGAAAGCATCTGGGTGGAAATGACGACACACATGCTGCTTTGGCATCGGGGAAGCTTCAGGCGATGTTGTCAGCATTGTAAGACCTAAGTCGGTACAATTCAACTTTTGGTTCCATCAATGTGATATCTTTTAGACAATTTGTATGCGAGTATGATTTTTACTTTCACCATGAATGAGCTTATGTTTGCAAAAGACTTGCTATTGTATGCATGACTTTGGATATTCAAAGAGAGTTTCATTTTTTGAAAGGCCTTGCTGCTATCATGTCAGCCAAACAGTGACTCGTGCATATACTCCTACCAATAACTCGATAGAAAATTGATTGATTGAAAGAGTAGTTCATGTTCTGTTTTCTAGACCAAGCTGGATGATTGACAGACTTGTGCATCAATATTCACATTACATGGAGGTACTTCTTCATGGATGACAAGAATAATTACCGGATACACTGCAGACCTACTTGTTTATAGGTTGGCAATACTTAGCGCAAGCATTAGAATAGAAATTCAATAGTAGTGTCCATTAATTAATTTGGGAAAGTTAAAGAGACACGTGATTGCTAAAAAATTAGGCCTGATTGAACCCGTGTGATTGCAGTCTGCTGTTAATGCTGGTGAAGTCTGCAGTTTCGTCATAAAACCACAACCAAGTGTCTAAAATTACTAACTAAAAACTAAAATTTCGAAGTAGCATCTCTACTTACAAATTATTCCCTTTCCTCAGGTATTGCAGCAAAATGGACACAAAGATATTCTTTGGCATTTCAATTTCCCCTATTATAAGAAAATTCTAACTTGCTCTCGCAACCCTTTTGCAGAAAGATTTGCAGGAAGATTGCTGCGGCATCTGCCAGTCTATGAAGAACCAATATTTACCATAAAGTGCCAAAAATGGTTCTCTCCTGTTCTCCAACAAGTAATGAATGATGTATCTTCCCACTTCAAAGTACAAAAGGAACTAAAGCTCTCAGGGAAGCCTATATCATCAAGCCAGTGTATTGTATTGCCTGTAGAAATTTTTAAAAAAATGGCTGAATATAAGGCATTGGGATTCAATTAGAATTAATGGGTGTAAATCTGAGACTCAAATCTTTTAGCTCAAGTTTTACTGGAGGATTAACAGCTATTCCCAAGCCTTCCTTTACAGATTTCCCTCATCACTAATTGATTGTCCTTTTTATTAAATTATCATTAGTTGATTGAGAAATACATTGGAAATGTTGTTGACACCTACAAGTTTTCATTGAATTATTTCCGCGGCTCAGATGCTTCTTGATTTATACTTGATCTGAATCAAGTCTTTTTCCATTTTTTGGTCATGCTATTGCCAAGATTTTGAGTCAAGAAACGAAAATGTTCCTATCTTCTTGATCGCTTCTTGACGTTTCAGTATTGTTTCCAACTCATAAATTAAATCGTCGCTCATCCGCTTCTATAATGGGATATCCACTCATGACATAAATTCATCTAAATTGCGCTATGACGTAAATCCTTTTCTTCCATCAAACTCTGGGAGTTTGAAAGTCAACGATTTTTGAATGCTGTAGAAACGCAATCCCATAGGGTTTGCTTATTGCGCTTGCACTTATCTTTTAAGTGGGTATAATTGTGACTAGGCACAATTATGGTTTTCTTCTATAGGTGTTTCCTTCATGTGTGTCTGTATCAGTAACACCTCTTTGAAAAGAAAAGTTAATGATTTATTTCCATGAAGCTTTGGCTTGAAATGAGTAATTTAGTCTTAATAAAATTGATAGTGGCTCAAGAAACTTCCTTTATTTGGTTGTTGTGTCATAATCTTGTTATCAATGAAAATATTCTTCATATACCTTTCTGTGGCCATTACTTCTCTTTTCTCCTCATAACTGGGATACATAATTGGTACGCTAGATTTCTTTCAAATTTGGTGACAATCAAATTAAGACTCAGGCTTCCTATCATGGGATTTATCAATGTTGGATCAAAGCATAGTTCCATTCATTCTTTTGCTTGGATTCAAATCTAAATCCACATTTTCCATTTATTCGACATGGATTTCATGCCTTAAGATGTTATGTGGATTGCGTAAAAACGATATCGTCGGCAAGGCAAGATATCAGCAATTAAAGTATTACAGAGCCCCTAGTTATCAGAACCATGGTGACGTTATATCCGATGGCAAAATTCAGAAGACCAGATTGTATGGAAGGATAGGACGATGTCGCGTAGAAAATCCTCTTCGGAATCAGAGCTCGGGATGACTCTTGCGTGCAAGGTAAAAGAATTTATTTGAACTTCAAGTAAGAACCTTAGAGACATTCCTCTTAGCCTTTTTTTAAATTCTGCTTCCTAGGCGGTAAAATATAGATTTTTTGTTTGCGATGCTTCTCTCGTGCGTAAAAAAAACAATCACTGGAAAAGTCAAGTTACCAAAGGATGCAGGATGCAGGATGCATCAAACGATCTCGCAAGAGATATAATTTCCAAGGAGACGTCACAATCATGCCTACAGAATGAGCATCAATCAGGACCAAGCAAAAGAAATACTTTCAATGCGTCGAGCACATTTGGGCGAAGTAAAATTATAGTAGTACCCTCTAAGAATGACATTCTTTGTGGGAGAGGTAAATCATTTTTCAGCCATGAAGGAAACAAACGATTTCGGGACATTGTAGACAAATACATTAATCCGTACATAATGGCGTCAAACAGATCAAAAAGATCCGAAATTGTAAAAGCCGTCGTTCATGAAACTTTGGAAACTGGTGCTAGATTTCTCAAGAAATCTGAGAACAAATTTGAATGGTACGCCAGTGGGGGGAAAGTAGCAACAGAAAAGGTAAGGATGTTGATGGTGTTCAACTAAAGTCCATCTGTGAGAAGGTGTATTGATCATCATAATTACTTCCAACCACAGGTTGGTCACGCCTTAAGGGATGCAACTAGTGATAAGAATCAAGCATTATCGAAGAAGAGGCAGTACCTACACGAGCGGAAAAAGCAACAACAAACTCTTAAAGGGAAACTACAAACTCTTAAAGAGAAACTACAAACATCTAAATGCGATGGAAATATGGTAGAAGCTATTGAGTCTGAAACATTTTCAACGTTAGCCTATGATTCTCCGCTTGGTTGTAAGGGGGACAGGGAAGGAACAAGAAATCATTTTGAATCATGTAGTAAGAATTCATCTTATATCCAAGAATCCCAAATGGACAATTTCAAGAATAATGAATGTATTCCAGTGGTGAGCACTGAATCAACATTACCTTTTAAATCATGTGCCCTTTCAAATTTAAATATTGGTGATTTTGAGAATCAGAAATATGGAACTTTGGAATATCTTGAACAATCTTTTTTTGCCACAGCACCAATTCACAAGGAGATAGATATACCAATTCATTTTGAGGATGCAATCATGAATTGCAATGAGAAGATACTGATTCCAACTGATTTCAAAAAGAATGTTCCCAATAATCTTGTCAAATTCCAAAAGTCAGTTCTCAGCAATGCAAAAAACAGAAACATGATGGACTTGGCTTCATCAATCATGTCAGAGGCTTGCTGTAATGCCATGCATAGTGAATTTGGCCCCAAGGATCACAATCGAACTCAGTCATGTGGATCACTTGATTCAAGCCACATTGATGTTTTTAACAACATCCATCTGGAAGATTTGGACTTATTTGCATCCTCATTAGGCTGTCAGGATACTTTGGATTGATTGTGAGTATGACCATAATGAAATACCCAAAATCTACTCAAATTGAATCAGTATGTCCTCCACTTTCCTATAGCTTGCAATTTGATAAGCCTAATTAACCTATAGATAGTTTGAGCTAACAAACATACTTCAATGTATAACACTGGTTGCCAGGATCAAAAGACAAATTGTCAAAGAAGAGCAAGAGTTTGAACATAAGGAAGTAGTGAGAAGAAATTAGGGAAGACATGTTTGCTTGAGGGGGTATGATACCAGCTTTTGATGGAGCAACAAGGAAATTTCCAAACTGGTGGAAAACGTTTGTAGCCTATGTAACAATTGCAAAAATCAAAGATATTCTTTGTGCAGAGTGAGATTCAAACTTACTGGAAAATGAGATGACTGAATTTGAAATAGAAGATGATAGTAATAAATTGGCATGTATTTGATAAGAAAAAATGTGCTAGCAATGGCAAGTTTTTCAATTGCTTCCTTCATAGAAAAGGGGTTCTAACAAAACGTACAAGGGTTAAGGGTTAGCACTGGCCAGGTCGAATGTGAAACTTTTTGTTTAATTTAAGCTTAATTCAAAAAAATATTTTTCCTGAGCATTAACAAATCAGGGCCAGGGTAGGCTGTAATTCAAGCCATTTCCACGAGGCAAGCAGTATCAGATTTTTGGTTTACCCAGTTGATGATGTTAAAACGGTATTTTTTGGCACAGTCTTCTTTAGGCATATAATTGAAACATTCAATTGATGTACCGCAAGATACCCAATTTCATAACATTATTTCAATAATGGAGGAAGTATCATAATTCGAGTAAGTGCTATTCTAAACTATATTCCATATTGTTTAACATTCTAAGTGTTGAAGAAGGGTAGCTGTTGCTGTTTGTTGTTCTTGCTTGCACTTCACTCATGCTAATGTAGTCAGGGAATATCTGTTGAAAGGCCGAATTGTAACTATAGCATGAAATTTGATTTATAATGATCAAAATAGTAAAGTGCAAACAGTGCAGCCCATCCTTGGGGATGGTATGCATGCGTTAATACACAAAAAATGTTGCACTGAACTTCATTAGGCGACTCATAGGATGCATGCTCCCCATATCATTGTTTTTAAGACATCTTTTGCATGATAGAGATGCACTATGCATATTTCCACGTTGACGGAATTCGATTGGCAAGAACAAGTATACTGAAGCTCATTCACGGAATGTAAGAAAAAATGTACAGCCAGCTTAGCAATACAAGACTCCAACCGCAAATTCATTTAAGTCAGAGATCTTAAACTTATTTGTCTTATGCACTGGCAAGAAAGAAGTGAGAAGACAAGAGGAATTTGTTCCTGACTGCCCATTTCATTCCATATTTTGATGAGAAGAGATTACCTGCAAAATGATACACAGTATCATGTCAAAAACAAGATGTTGTGTATGTTCCAATCAAATCCTAGAATAACTTTAATTATCTATTAAGGTAAATGAGGAAATGTTTAGTGAGTTTCTAGTTTAGCATGTAAAACACTTTTTTGATTACATCATTAACTTTAAACTTCCTAGCCTTCAACGCCTACTTCAAATTCTGCCCTTCATAATTGTGTCTAAAAGTTTGCGACGTCATTTAAGATCTCCATTCTCTACTTTCTTGTCAAAATGCTGATTAAGCTTTTTATCGTGACTTGGATTACAAATACCTACTCCAATTGGCACAGGGTCTTACATTTATCATATGTAG
Source organism: Fragilaria radians (assembly GCA_900642245.1). Taxonomy (NCBI): domain Eukaryota; phylum Bacillariophyta; class Fragilariophyceae; order Fragilariales; family Fragilariaceae; genus Fragilaria; species Fragilaria radians. The sequence goes on along the minus strand of CAAAJI010001183.1, from coordinate 4,764 downwards.
TTTGATGTGAGTTATTTCAAGCAGAAGGGGAGGTCATAACACCGAGTTAAAAGTGAAATCACAATATCCATCATAAGTTGCTCTTTTTTTTGTAATAAGCTTGTGTAATACATTCATGCCAGATACATCCTACATGCCTCTATGATTTTCGAAATTCTGCTTTTCTTGTGAATGTCGCACATTACCTAAATTCATAGGGGCCTTTAATAGAATCCTAGATATGTTAGGAAGAAGAAATCAGCCATTATACAAAGTCTTATTTTTCTCTATTAAAAATACCACGTGAAAAGAAATCTCTCGTCTACTGCTACATCGGTTTTTTCTAACTCATCGCTATTATGTAATGTATTTATTAGCATTCCTGACTGATTACTTCAGCCTATTTCACATATCTCTCTGACAACACTAAATTCAACTAGTAGCCACTATTGGATTAATCATAAGATAACATTCAGTTTTGATTTTTATTTGTAATCAGGTGGATGTACTCCGATTTGGATTCTTTTCATTAAGTATCGTCCGATTATGAAGTACGCGGTGCATTTATTCATTTTCCTCAATTTAACTACTTTCTTTCCGCTGCATATAAGCCGTCTTTATTGCGTCTATAGGGTCTATTTGAATATGCAATGTATTGATAATCAATGCTCAAAGTAAAATCAATTGTATAATAGTGAAATGTTGAACCCATTCTCAAATAAGTTTTAGAATCATATTAAAAGTAAAGTTGGTCGTATAGCGCTTTCAGTATAACACTAACATCATTCAATTTCAAGTCAAGATCTTTTATATTTATAATTCTTTGGAAATTTTGAAGTTGACATGACATACAAGCACAATAAAGGATTCATTCGACTAATCTTTTCATTGGTAACATTTCACGTGTGAATTGTGCCCGCTACTGTACTGTGATATTGCTTTAGCTCACTCCAATTAAGCAATTCTCATCTCTACACCCTCCCCCGGAGTAGCTGAATCTTCAAAAATCCTTTGCACAACGTATCGGCATATTTAACATAGTTGAGGCACTAAAAAATTAATGCCATCCTCCTGTAAATGTCCTTGAGATACTATTCTGGCTCTCAACACAGCCTGTTAGCTTTCTTTTTCCTAGCCTATGTACTAGTATAAATTTTGACCTTTGGAGGCAGTTTGTCATACTTGATTGGGACCCAAAACGTATGAGAAACCATCATGTCATGCTCTTCTTCCATTGTCGTCTCCCAATGTACTTTGTCTGGCCCTTTCATTGCATTTCTGAAATTTAAAATGTTCCATTCTGAAGCATCTTTGATATCCTCCCCAATTCCAGGGCTAATAAAAATGATTTCATCAAAGTTTGAACTTGCATCAATTAATTACCTTCCAAAGTTGTCACAAAATCTGTTTGGTTTTCAAATAACTGGATTTGTTGATCTCTTCAACCTTTTCAAATTCTTACACTTTCTGAAAGTCAAGTTGAAGTGGTCAATGATTGCTGGTTGTATTTCCCTTTGGAAGGTATATAACTTCAGAAAGTATGATTCTACCTTTTTTTTATTCTTCCTTAGTATTGGCTATTGCTTTGATAATTCCAACTTATGTGGAGCAGTTCTGGTTACCATTTCCCATGACAACAACTGTATTTTTAATATCTTCACTTCATTTTCCAGCATTGTTTTGGCTTGATGTTGAATGATGGCTCTGATATTGGCAATCCAAATATGGGGTCCCTAAGACTGACTCTGAGATCATCATTGATCCAGCCATATTCTATCTAGACTTTGCTCAATTGCCGTGTTGTGGGTTGGACATTGGTTTGTTAACTGACACTGTTGCTTTTTCATGGTCTTTTTTCTTCCAGTTTGACAGACTCTTGTCCTTATTTTCTTCGTTTGCCCAAAATCGTTGCTTTTATGACCTCTGCTTCCACAGGTGCTGCACTTCCTTGAAAATTACGGTTCTTGATTGCATTTCGGGGGGTATCTTTCTTTTTGGATACTCATTTGCACAATGACCTAGATTTCTTATAAGAATCTGCATTCAGTCATATTACTACTAATGGTAATTGACAATTGGTAGCAGTGGGATTTGAACCCACAAAGACACAAAAAATATGATTTTCTGTAACCACTTACAATAATTGCCGGTTCCTACTGACTCCTGTCCTACTAACACTTATATACCACAGCCCATTTCTAGTAGGTGTACGGTTGTACGAATGACTGATGATTTTTGGTTCTCTAGTGTGATAGGTCGACTCTATCTACTTCTTATAATTCAAAAGGATTTGGTCAAATAATAATAATTCGTCTTCAGTTCCGCTTGGCTTAAAATGGTTCATGGTGATCTGACGGTACTCTTCCTTCATTATCGTCTCAAGATCCTCAACAGTCAACAATTTGTATTTTTTTCTTCTTTCAACAAAAGAATAGGTCTATACTCTTCCATAGCAACATCTAAAATGATGAGTTTTTCCTTTGGCAATTACTTACCTTTACCTAGGTATTGATATTGGATTGAAGTTAAGTTTCCAAAAAAAGTATTGGATTCACACTTTTTTAATTTCAATTTCGGAAACAGTGTCTAACTGTTGGTATCTCTTAATTAATCCATGGACAACTTGATGTGCATTGCTCAATGACCAATTTTCAGAACAAGTGGTGTAAATTATAGTCATTCAGTAATACTCAAGAAAGTGATCGAGTACCGGTACAGAGTTTACAGAGTGAGCGACTAAAATCAATAGGGACAGCTAATTAAACCGGTACCTGACTTGAATATTGGGAAGAAAAATAATAATATTCCATCCTATTTTCATCCAGAATTATAAATTAGAATGTTGTCAAGACTTTCAATTGTACACTATAGAATATATTTAATGCAATTTTCATTCAAATGCAACTGAAATGTGGATATTTCTAAAAGCAATAGTAATCTGCAACCAAATGAAATTCCTTCAAAACAATGAAAAATAAATAATACTATTCCTTTAAATTGAGTAAAAGGATTTTGTGATTCTTAATCTTAAGTCTAATTGCAACTGGTATAAAAGGCATTAATCATATGGATCAATTATATTGTTGTACCATTGGGATGATTCATATTGTATTAATCCTTCATTTGTCTCATTTTTTAAACTGTCAAACAAGTAAAGAATACATTTTACATAATGAACAAAACAACAATATTAACTTTGCACCAACCGCTTTATTTTGATTTTTTCACCAAGAATCATTGAGGTCACAATACCAGCAGCACCAATAACTTCTACAACAAAAGCGCAAGCAAAAGCAAAAATATGTCTTTAAACCATAGTTTTAATTGGAAAAAAGAAATTTTTACCTTTACACCTTCCTAATGCCAATGCTAAATCAATGGAATGATTTATTTTAATTTCTGTGATGTTGAATGAAACTGTAGATACCAATGACATGTTAAGTCAAGTAGTATCACTTAAATATTGTGTCATGTATCAGATTGTATGACCTGCAAATTCTAGTTTCACAAATAACAACAAAAAATCTTTGTCATAATTATTGCTGGAAATGTAAAAATTCAAAGATACATTCTCTTTTGGAAAAAAATTAACCCTGCAGAGCAAAGCAAGCACCAACTACTAGGTTAATTTAAAATTATTTGTTGAGTCGAAGATGTACATTATACACTACCGTGCAAGTGTCACGTAACATGGCGGTGGTAAATTCTGTCCAACGTAGCTTCTAGCATTTATTGTTGTAACATATTAGACAAACTCTGACTAATATAGTAACACAATTTAAATTGCTAATTATTCTTTTTTCTTTTTCAAAATAAAATTATAATCTAATTTTTTTCGAGCGCTGGATTGTCACTTTTGCTCCTTCGCCAGAATAATAATGATGTAATTGATTCGGCAACCAAGAAATTCATACTCAATGAAATATCATCTCACCATGTAGGTTTGACAATTTGAAAATGATGCATGGAGTTGTTTCATTCATCCCTTTCAGGTTGAAATATGAATTAAGTCTTACTGTCCATCATATTACACCCCAACGAAAAAAATAATCTCAGCCCTGTTGGGATAGAACACTTTGCACTAGTGTCAGAGCTTGAAAAGTTGAAAGATGGTTACCAAATTCAAATCGAGCTTCTTGTTATGATAAGTCAGAGTGCCGAACGTATCAATTAAAGGAAAGTATCTTGGTAGAAATGATGACAGACAAGATGCTTTGGCTTCGGGGACTTCATGCGATGTCGCGTGGAGAATTTTCTTTATATCAGAATAATGGAAAATGCAGATGCGGTCATTACTTTAATCCGGATGTAAAATGCCTGGAATGACTTCTCTTAGCATTTTTTCACGCTTTGTTGCCTAGTTAATTCTTAGGTTACTATACCACCATAGAATTTTTTGACTGCACTGCTACTCGCGTTAAGTGCACAAAAATAGAAGCAACAAAATTATGAAGTGCATGACAAAAGGAAAAACAATAACTGTGAAGACGAGATACCAAAGGATGCAGCATACATCAGAGAATATCATCAAGAAGCAAAGAGTATTAAGGAAAAAGGTTGTGAGAGGTAACAGGAAGAGATCACAACCATGGTTACAGAGTGAACGACAATCAGCACCAAACAATGACATGACATTAAGAATGTCGAGCACTTTTGAACGCAGTAAAACTATAGTAGTACCTTCCAATAAGGATATTCTTTGTGGAAGAGGGAAATCATTTTTCAACCATGAGGGAAAAAGACGATTTAGGGACATTGTAGCCAAGTATATAATTCCATACATAA
>CAAAJI010001181.1:4662-14807 GCA_900642245.1 Fragilaria radians | reverse complement strand
CAGTGGATAGAAGCCCCTGGACCATCCATTGGAGTAATGTCTCTAGCAAGAAATGAAGCTAACTCTGCACCAGTAGGAGACTTAAATGAATTTTTTGAAAGATCAAAGAAAAAGTCTGCATGGAAAAAGTTCTTCAAAGTTTGATTATAATTTTTGACAGCAATACTTGGTTGTTGAAAAGGAGTTCAAGTCTAAGTGTAAACAAGATATTAACTTACAAAATTGATTAATGATGCCAAATATTGTACAAAGGTAATCTCATGTTATAAATGTTGGGTTTCATCAGAGGTGTTCCATACAATAGATGTTATTCTACATTCCCTTTAATCACTGTGTCTGTGGTATTCAACTCCACTTAGGCATAGAGTGCATGTCAAACTCAGTTTCTGCTTTGGGAAACACTTGAGATGATTCTTCATTGAAATTAAGTACATATAAGATGCATATTTTATGGCAGTTTGTTGACAAAATTACTACACTAATCTAACCTTTTAAATGACTCAAAATATTGCTCTACATAAGTAAGATCACTTTATTGACAATCTTCCAAATGACTACTGGACTAATGGACCAACAACATCAGCATTATGACGCTCTTTGGGTTCAACAAAAAAAAGAATGCCATAATGAAAAATCTCGTGGACCACATCATGCTCATTGATCCTCTCATCCCAATCTCTTATAACTCATTTCAGGGATGACTTTCAAACAGTTAGCATTTTCAAATATGGAACTACTTTCATTCACAAGGTGCAAAGTAATCTTTGTGGATGGTCTGTGCTTAATGGCGAGCGTTACTAATGAACTAGTAAATGTTAAAGGTCTACTGAAGACTTTGTTGGTCCAAGATAATATGGAGCAAAATTTTCCACAATTCTATAGCCCTAGTGCAAGACTTTGTAAAACCTCAATTGTGCTTAATCATGACCTCTAATCCAAACTTGTGTACAGTCTCATGCCTAAGTATCAGCGGAAATCTCAAGATACATTAGACTTTGTAATAATGTTTTCGTGTCAAACTGTATAACATGATGACAGATACTGCATCAAAAGAACATATTTTGTGAAACAAAGAGTCAACATTGTAGCATTGAATTTCAAAAAAGATCTCTTTTCCATGGTCTTATTTTGGTTTTGCTTGCCGCTCCACAGAACAAATCTTCATTTAATGACTGCATTTGCGTAGAAAATGAGAATGCCAAAGCTCAACCTCAACCCTGTCAATGACTAAAAAGAGATAGTAAAAAACATGATTTCCAATTAAGAAAAAGGGTTTTGTTCTCTTGTATTGACCTACCTTGGCTGAAGGATCAAAAAGCTCATCCTTAATACAATAGGATGTAAACAATAGCAGTTTAATATTCAAATATTAAACTAAGAGATGTGTGCGCGTACCGACACAAGGAGACACCCTGAACCGTTATTGCATAGCAAGCAGTAGTAGATGCTTATAATTACAAATTTGACCATGGATAGTTCAAAGTAAACCATCCTTTAAAAATCTACCACACTTTTAACTTTGATCAATGATTCACCAGCCTTACTTAGTGAAGATTACGCATTTCTTATAAATGGAAAGCATCATTTTACAATCCAGCACCGGATCGAATCGAGGACTGCTATAATAATGATCTTTTTTATTTAAAGATCAGATTAAGGAGTTAGCTCTCTAACAACAGAGAGTCTATAGATCTAAACTAACTTATCTTTATTTACCACCAACTTGTTTTTATGAACAAGTAAAGACAATTGTCTAAACAGTTAGGAAGAAGCGTTACAAGATCTAATTCTTCAAGAGAATTCGTAAACATTTCTTGCGAAGGGTCAAGAAGTTCTCCTTGAGAGAAGTTCTAAGACTACACAAGACTAAAGAATAAAAAATAATTTATTAAGATATTCTAATTTATCATTGTATTTTTTCTATATCTCACTGTAAAGCATGTATACCTATAGCTGTTGCCTGAAGTTACTCTTACTCGGGAAAACGGAATCATTATAGAACTTTAAGTAGGGTTTGATGAAAGCAATAATTATCGAGCTTGAATATAGTTGGGTTGTAACTTTCATTCCATACTTAGTGGCAAAGGATGATTGTCATATCGATTTTGACATGCTTCAGCTGGTTCTGTGAAGTATTCGTAAAAGTACATTTTTGATGAGCAGTAAAGGCTTATGCCTTGATGAAATCAAACGATGTATGAAATCAAGATTAATCTTTTGACATGAAGTCTATTGGAGGCTTTGGAAATTGACAGTAACGGCAGAAAGTCAAAATTAAATTTTCACTTACCAAATCTACAACATGTGACATATGTGTCTTCTAGACCTTTTGATATTTTTTGATATTCCTGAGCTTTATGTTTATGATCAAAGAACCAAAAACCTTAATAATCAACGTCTCCAAGTGGATATGAGTTTTGTTACTTTACACATCCTCAAGAGGAGATTCACTCGAATCATAAGGGCACTAGGATCCATCTTTATGCGCTCCATCTCATACTGTTTTGTAGCAAAACCTCAATACCGATTACTTTATTCCTTATAGTTTCTAGAAGGAATAGCATGGCTACAGCCAAAGTAGGCTTAAAACTTGCAATGCCAGCAAAAGTTTTAATATTTACATGCTACCTAAATGTAATTCTACTTCGTGATGCCTTACAAAAGTAACAGAAGTCGCGAATATGCGAGCAATTATGAACAATACAATGGTTCCAAAAAAAGCAGGTGACAACACCCACACATCCAAGCAACTGATGTGGCAAGTCTCTTTCTACAAGGAAAAGGCACAGAACTCAAGGTAATGTGAAGATAGTGGGATAAAGGAATGACAAATAACTAGTCATCACGCCTGTACTACAAGGCTAGACATCTCAAAAGCGAAAAACGCCAACCAAAATAAAGTCCTACGGTGCACTCATGGAGGAAAGAATTGCAAAAGTGAGCCTTCCAAATATTAAATTTGTCATAGCAGCTTTCATTCGAAATCATTAGCCAGTCACATTAGGTAATACATAAAATGAGCAAGTATTGAGTAATGGTTTAACGTTGCAATCCTATGAATGCCGATAGTAAATATATGGATCAAAACTTTGCATCCAATTAAAGCACTATCCACATGAGCCTTGAAACGTTGGAATCTTAGCAGATGACAATGAGAAAATAGTGCGTACTGGAAAATCAGTCCCAATTACTAGAGACTGAAAAGTCAGACAATTCAAATAAACCAAAAAGGTATTGGATTTGGACATTCTCGCACTATAGACTTAAAAATGTGGCAAGCACGAATCATGCTCAACCAAACGGTATATTGAAGAAAATGCGCTTAACTTAATTTACACTTAACATTCTTTGCACAACGAAAAACATTGCACAATTTCGCAACCAATAACAAATCGTGATATCAATGTATGCTTTAAATGTACTCTATTGAAATATGTGGTATGTGTGTGATGTCCCCCCAATTCATGAATCATTCAAATCCATCAAAAATCAAGTCATCCGTTTCCTGTTTCCTCTCTAATATACACTTTAAGAATCATCCTAGTACGTCACATCCGATCTGGCCTGTGCTACCCTTTACCCTTGTGCGTTTTGTTTGAACAGCAATACTCGGAAAGTGATCGAGTATGTGTACAGAGTTTACAGAGTGAGCGACTAAAGAATTTCAGTTGTAAATGGTAGAATATTTAACGCAATTGTCACTCAAATGCTACTGAAATGTGGATAGACTGCAACAAAAGCGCAAGAAAAAGCTAAAATATATCTTAACACCATAGTGTTAATATGGAAAAAAGGAAAATACTACCATTACATCTTCCTAATGCCAATGCTAAATCAATGGTATAATTTACATTAAGTTCTGTGATATTGAATGCAACTGGAGATACCAATGACATGTTAGGTCAAGTAGTAAAACTTGAATATTTTGTCATGCATCAGATTGTATGACTTGCAAATTCTAGGTTCACAAATAACAATCATAAAAATCTTTGTCATAATTATTGTTAGAAAAGTAAAATTCAAAAAAACATTCTCTTTTGTAAAAATAGTAAACTCTACAGAGCAAAGCAAGCACCAAGTACTAGTTTTGAATAAAGGAAAAAGTGCATTTGAATATTCTAAGCTTCGATTCAGTTTATAGTCACAAGAAGGGATTTGATGAAGAGTGTTTGTTCAGAAAGGGTTCTCTACATTATGATGAGTTAAGTACAATGAATAATCCTTACTTTGGGCCCAGTGAATCTAGAATCTCTTTAGAACACTTTTTAAGCGGACAAATGCATTATCATCGACCACTGAATTGGTATAGTGGACATCAACTTATGTGTTGCTTTTCTTCAAGGACCATCCAGGATTTCAGATTTAAAGCGAAAAATTCAACTGTAAGTCCTTGTCGTACTCCAGGCAAATATGCTTTTTTGACGAGCTGGTCCCATTGAAATTGCTAAACCAATTGAAGCATGCGTTGCAAATGATAACTTTTCATTCTGGTTGAAAATGCTACGCTTGATTATGTGCCTGACAAACAGTGTTGATAGCCTCCACAGAGAAATCAACTCTTAAAATCATCGTTTGATACAGTTCGTCTTTACCGAGTACAGATGTAGATTGGTATATACTCCAATCCGCTGGACGCTCTAGTTGCAGTACAGTAACTACTTGTGAGAGCCTTTCCCATTGTTCAAGGATCGATGTTGAGGAAACCTTGTTTCCAAGAAGCTGGATGACAAAGCTTTGTAGCAAACGAACTTGTTTTGAAAGTAGCATTGATCCCCAATCGTTAAATGCTTTCTTTGTCCTCCAGAGCGACTCCACAATGTAGTTCGATATCTGCCTGGATACTTCATTGCAAATGGCAAGGATTACGTCGTCCTCACATTTTTCCAATTGTGACAAGAATCGGCAACTACTTAAGGGGCTCAACAAGTATGCTTCCAAGCGGTCATTGGATTCTGCAGTGGTTATTGTTGTGGCATCAAGTTGATAATTTTCTTTTTCAAGGAAGTCGCGAATGACATGAAAACATTTCCCCTTTAATGATGGTTGATTAGCGTCCAACGACCCACACCATTCACGAATATTTTCTTCAATTTGATGTTCCAGGAGGGCTTTGTAGGATATTGAGAACTGCATCAACTCTTCTCGAGCTAAAGCAATCATGCGATCTTCTTGACTTTCTAACCACATCCCTAATGATTCTGAGAGTGAATTACATGCCGTTGATGCTGCAAAACAACCGTTCAACGAGCAGAGTTGTGCATCGATACGAATGTGTCCAGAATCCCCGCCGAGTACAAGACTTCCTAAAAATCCGCTTGAGTGCGGTGCTGTTGTTGGAGACGTAACTTTGGACATTTTTAAATCATCGTCAAGAGCATCCAACAATGCCGAGGCAAAATCGCCATTTTGAGGGGTGTTGACTTTTGGCTTTTTGGATGGCGAGTCGACTATCGAAAAGCATCCACGTTGCTCTATCAATGCACGATGGACTCCGCCACCGTCTGTTGACCAAATATCGTGTGAAATAGAATGGGCCACTGTCCCCATCGCTTGGGCGTTCTTGGTCGACATGGCACGGTCGAGCGCACGCGTGCTCAAATATTGCGCGTCTTCCACTACCGAAGGAACTTGAATGTTCGATCCGATTACAATTTCGACGGGGGACGCAAGCTCCAGAGCAGAATCAAGTTGTTCGATTCCCAGGGATCTTTCCAAAAAGGCGTATTTCCATGTCCATTCGGGTAGTATGGTATTTGGAATAACTCTCTTTTCTAGGAACGCTTGACTATTTTCCATTAAGGCGTCGTATCGAGCCATTATCTGACAGAAAAACGCCATTTCCTCTACGAGTGAATCAAGCTCGGATACATTAATAGATTTTGAAGGTTGATTCACTTGTTGTTGTCGTTGTGACTGATGTTGTCTAATTTGTTGCTCTTTCATCCATTCTTCAACTTTTTTGTCTTCGAGAAACCAATTGCAGATGGTTACAACAAGAGTTTCTGTCTGCTCATTTAAAGTCTTAATGGATGTGATGCATAATTGAAAAGTTGTTGAATCTTGCATTAGGGCGTCACTCCATTGTTGTAAGGGATGAATCAAGGCACTCGAATGGCCCAGAATCAAAGTTAGAGTATGTGAGTAAGGGTGGGTAATTACATCATCATCGCCATCGTTGTCATCAAGACCTGTTTGATTCTGGTCCTTGAAGTCGCTTTGTCTCCAATTTGCTAAATAAACAATGGCAGGCTTAGCCCTTTGCCGTAACACTTGCTTTTGATAATCGGCATACATTTGAATAACGTTAACAATATCGTTTTGATCAGATATCTCAGCCTGTAGTATCTGATCCTCTTCTTGCATCATGACATTCAAAACAATCAAATTTAATTCTGCCATCCTTGCAATAGCGGCTTGTCCTGGAATTTCATGATCATAGACCTCTGACTTGTTATCGACTCCAGAAGGTTGGACGGTTCTTTTGAAGGCAGTAAGCGCAGCAGACTGAATTTTCTTTCGACAATATTGAAAAATCTCCTTCTTAACGGAATCTTCAGGACAATCTTCCTGTTGCCGTTTAAGGCCTTCCAGGCGATCCATTAGATTGTCGAGTTGAAAAACTATGCTCTCCGGCGACAAAACAGAATTTGGGCTTGTGAAACTTTCTTTAAATTCCTCCGCCATGATCATCAAATGAGCGATGGAATCCTCGAAACTTTCAACCATGACGAATGTCTACTTTGTCATCGATGGCAGAGATTTTTGCAACTTTATTTTTTCCACGGTAAACCCAACCCGAGCAAAGTTTGAAATTTGTGTGCGTTGAAATTATGAAAAAAATAGTAGGGAAGCGAAATGGCTCGTGAAGATTACACGTAGCAAAATAACTAAGTAATTGACATGACTGTATCAGACGAATAGTCTCACCCTAAAAAAGAAAAAGGGAGTACAGTCAAATGTATTGCCATGATTCAGGTATGGTAATACAGGTGCTAAAAGGGAAAGGAGGAAAGAGTTGTGGTGTAGAAACTGATAATATTGTAATGAACATAAGGCAGTAATTGAACTTCAGAAAAAGGTACCCGAACATGCATTTTAACACTTTTGTTTGAAAATATATATATTCGCTGTAGAAGAAAATTTTATATGCTAGTGATTTTGTTGTCAGAACACAAAGAAAGGTATAATTGTTAACATCTCATAAATCTCATTTGACGAAAACACTATGTTTAGAATATGAATTGATATTGCCATTGAGCATTTCAAAGATAATCGTGCTTCAATATCTAGCATATACAAAGCATTCATTAGAGCTTGCTTTCTTGACAAATGAATAGTATTTGCATATCATGAACCTAGTGAAGGAGTGACTAGAAAATATGTATCGCAATGAATCTCGTATCTCCTTGATCCTGGAGAGTCCATATTTGATGAACAAACAATCAAGGCAGAGAATGCACTATTTTCTTCCACTTTCCATGGAGTCATCATTAACTAGGACATCTCAGTTCAATATAAAGTATGAAGAAGGACTAAAGGCTTGTAGAGGATATCAATTGTGGCACTAAAGGTTCAGGGGAGAAATGACCAGCAATGACTATTGGTTCAATTTTTCATTGAAGAATATAAAGAATATCTTAATCATAGGGAATCGCAGGCAAGATGTTCAACACGGTTCATTCAAATCCTTTTTACAAAGGAGGATGTTCAGCAATAGCATTGGTTCAGTTTTCGAGACTACACATAAATATGCATCTCAACTATGATAAACTTAGCGTTGACTGGGTGGCTTGGCTTGTAAAAAAGATGAAGAGCTTGATTTGGAGAAAGATGTGACAATAAAGGTTGTCGATACTGAATCAACTATTGATATCGCTGAGAAAAAAGGAGGAAAGGAAGACAGTGTAATGAATCAACAATATGAATTTACATCAATTAAGGTTCTATGACGTTTTTAGAGAAATAATCCAAAACTATACTCAGAACATCAGATATTTTGGATTTTCCATTACTGCTAATTTTAAATATTCAACTTGATCCTCACCACAGAATCATTCGTAAATTCGGAAAGCTCTCAATTCTTAAAAAGTTGTTTTTTAATATGTTATGATCATTAACTGTTACGAGAAGACAAGCATGGTAAACAAGATTCAACAGGGTAGAATCGACGAATCTCCATTTGTATAATCAGACCAAGTAAAGGTATTTATAAGGCTTATCATTTTATGACAAAGTGTTTTGTACTGATCACGATATCAGTATTCAATGGCCCTAAAAGAAAGTATCAGCCATTACCTGAAAAACTATCAATTGTAATGGCGGTATGTGCCTCAATTTGTTTTATAGTCCTTTTTGTTACAACTTCATAAACATCAATGATTGATGGACCTTTTTAACACTCCCCAAAGGACATGTAAAGAAGGACTGTTGGATAAATTCCTATAGCTGTGTTGCCCATATTTCCCAAGTGTCTCAAAAATCATCATTGTTACACTCTGATTTGGAAGTATATTTGATTCATTTGTTTACTCTTGTTTCAATAGTGTATGCATGTATGAATGCTTTCTTCCCAATAACATCATTGAAAGGATACTAAAGTACAAAGGGTACCAAAGCGAACTTCGAAATGAATTGTAACCTTAAATAAATAAATTATCTAAAACTGTTAATTTAAGGATATCACTACTGACCAAGTGTTTCTGTAAGTGAGCGAGACGTCGAGTTAAGAATCAACGAGAATGGGACGTCGTGCCAAGAAAGCCCCGGTAGGTCGGTTCCTCCTTTCACTTGTCGTGTTCGAATCGTATTCTGTTCCAATCAATGGTATATGGTTCTGAATTTGAGATGTTGTTTAATCGTTGTCATTTTTCCCAAAAGTATCAGCCAAAAAGAAACGCTTTTTAACACCAACAATACCCCCTTCTCACTTTTGTCTTCATACGTCTTCATATTTACACCAAACTTTATTGAATCATATCATCAAAGGTGCAAACCAAAAAGCGTGTGACTCTTGCAAAGCAATTCAAATGTCCATTTTGTGCCAATGAAAACGTCGTCGAGTGTAAGATGGATATGAAATCAGGAGTTGGACGATTGGATTGTCGTCTTTGTGGTGCCAACTATCAAATGCCTATACATCACTTGCACGAACCAATTGATGTCTTCTCAGAATGGTTGGATGATTGTGAGGCAGCGGCTCGGGGAGGGACATCCAAAGTTCCATCGGATTTACAAGTTGGACTTCGTTTGGGAAAGGGTAGTGACAGCGATGATGACGATGATGACAATGATAACATTCCAGAACCATCACGTTTATCTTCCAACAAGAAGAGTTCAGCGAAAGCCGAGACGAATTATCGATCGTTGGGATTGGATGACTCGGATGAAGATGATGACGAGGATTGATAAGAGTCACAAATATCAAATCCTTGCCTCACATTCAATTTTGTCTCGAATTGAAATCGCGAGAAAAACAATTGGATTCCCATAGCTATCTATAAGTGCCTTCTTTGGACAAATGATCAATGCCCTTTTTTGACCCACAAGTCCTTACTATGCATTATTCCAGTGGCAAAATATTTGCTCAATACCAAAATTTAACATGCTTATCAACCCTCATACTTTTGTCAAAATGCATTTATCGTGTTGGCAGTTGTCTCCTATCTACCCCTGTTTTCATTGTTGAAATTTATTTCAATCCCATGTGAATTACTAGGTTGACCTTAACGTAAAAATGCATCCCTTGAAATTAGACTTTTGCGTCAACCACAGATTGGGAAATGTCAAATCACTGAAGCTGTCTACAGTTTGCTGAGTTCATTCTTAAGTTATCTCCATCATTTTATAGAATCTTTGAGAGTGATTTCGTGCCACCTCGATATAGTCGTAGATGTCAAAATTGGACTTGCCAATGACATCCATTTCGCTTCTTCCCTTCTTCACCATTGACATGGTAATGCATGGGACATAAGTTAATTTTCTATCGCACCTATTTTAACCTTTGTCACTAAAGTTGATATCCATGCAAACCAACCAACCTTTATTCATTGATTCTTGGGAAGGAAGGAAGAGAAGTGTCTAGCAATCATCCTTTTCTCCGAGAAGAGAAGAGGACGTCAGATCCCGAAAGACAGACAAAAGACTTG
>CAAAJI010001180.1:0-11177 GCA_900642245.1 Fragilaria radians | reverse complement strand
GAGGATCAGATTGTTGGAATCACGAGGGCAACAAACAATTTCGTATTACGATAGCGAACTATCAAGAAATTTATCATTCGATGTCCAGAAGAGCGGATAAAGTAGAATTGGTTGCAAAAGTTGTAGACGACATTCAAGCCTCTGGTACAAGGTTTTTGAAACGTATTAAGAATTCCAATGACTGGAAGGAAGTTGATAGGAAATTCTGTATTGAAAAGGTACGTAATGTGGTGATGTCACCTTAAAACTTGGTCCAATGACTTTCTTCAGTGTAATTCATGTAAGCCCATATCGGAAAATCAATCAGGTTGGCCATGCTATTAGAGACAAACAAATTAGCAAGTACAGAATAAATCAGAGAGCTAAGGAGGATCCATCGAGGACAAAAACTTTAGAAACTATTGCACAAGAAAGGGAAACACCAAGATTCGAAAATCCTTTGATTCAATCGAACTTCGGTGGAACTCGAGATTATTATGCAGATGCATTGGAGGAAGCAACTTGTCTTCCAATCTCTAATCAAAACCAAAGGATGACAGCATGGATCAAGACCAAGTCACTCGATCCAACCTTAAACTTTGAAACATCGACCAATAGCCATAGAACAACTTCTCTTTTCGAATCAGAGCGACTTCTTTCCAAAGTCCCATTTGAAGTATCCAACTATGATCCTTCTCAATCTTATCAGGCTTTTCCAGGAGATTGGATATATCAGCGATTACTTCAAGACTTGAAAGTTAAATTACTTCGATCTTCTACGCTTGACTCCCTTTTGATCAAGTATCGCCAAAAGGAGACAAGGGATCAAGGGCCATTGAATCCAATATACCTCTCAGGCTTGTCTCCAGGTCTACTCTTATCACAGAGTAGCAGGACACATACCACTTTATCCACGCGTTTGGGATTTCAACATTCTACAATGCCATCAGTATTTCCCATTCACCTTACGAAAAATCCTATTCGATCGATATCAAATCAACCTATCATTATTTCAATAGGGGCAGATGAGTGATGATAAGTATCTCGAACATCAGATCCAAGATAGGGAATAAAAATTCAAGTAATAACGCATGCATATTGGAAGGGTCGGATCAAGCACGCTAGATTTACGCTGTCATTTTACTCCAAGGAGAAAAGTTCAAATGTAATCCTGACAGACAGGCTGCTAATTCATTTCCTTCTCTGCGATCATAAAAATACTTTGGAATTAAAAAGCAATCACTTATTATACTTCAACGAGAATTGATACACTTCAAAGATAACAGGTACAAGTTAGGAATTAGTCAGAAAGAGAGGAAAAGGGGGCTTATAATTCATTCGTACATCCAACTCCATGATACTTCACTGAGGTAGTATAGTAAGCATCTTGTCAATATGTTGGTCTCGTCACTACTTGCTTTTCCAAATTATTTCCTAACGTAGCGTATGATTTAAGTTGCAATTCATGCAGTATGTAAGTTCTCAGATAGTTCATCGTAGAGATGGAACTAATTTGTCAATTTTATCATCGGCATTATTTTGTGCTGGGGTGTTTCCTGATTGCAGCTTAAGCAAATTTAATGACACATATCACCTGGATAGCAACCCTTTTATTGCTCTCGACAAAACTATTTTTAATGCTTTCAAAAAGTTCAGCTGTATTTTCTTGCCAATGTAGCAATACAGGTGTCTCATGCATTTCATATCTCCATGTTCTATAATAGCATATTGAAGGTACAAAATTACCAGTTTGTACCCTTGCACATCCATTGTAGCCTTGCACCATTTGTGTTCTTTTTCATGGCCATGATTGTCTGTAAAGAAAGTTACATTCTGCAGTGTATCATCTAATGTGCGCTGTACTTGGACAATAGTCTTCAATTGCTTTCAGAAATTTGTTCCTAATTTAAATGATGACTCATGCAACATCCTTATCTTCATTATGTGGATATATGGTTCAAAATTGTTAATGCTTACGGCGTTTAGATGGGATGTCATCGTCTTCGTTTCTTTTTCTAAATTCCCACATTTCTGTACCATTCCGTTCTGCTTCCACATCGTATTTGTATCCTTGTTGGCCGTTAAGACATATCTATTGAACAACCGATTCAACATGCTAAATGTGTTACACTTTGCTTAATGTTAATGCTAATGTTTAAGCGTTGTGAAGTTTTGCTAATATGAGAGGTCGAAGGACTTTGGACAAGCATTGAGGTTAGAAGCTTTGTTGCACTTTATACATCAACAACCTTTGATTCTCCAATTAAACCTTGGCTTCATTTACTGAAATCCCACCCGTAATCCCTAATTGTAGATTGCTGCAAAAGGTATCAGAGGTAATCAAGCTCCAAGACTCTTCAGATAAGAGTGGTTTCTTTCAAAGTATTCATATTATGCCATGGAAGTAACACTTGCTAACAAATTATGAGAAACATTGGATCTCTAATGAAATACGTGTTTGTCTTCTATATCCACATGTAAACATCTTTCATACCAGACTAAAAAGGATTTCATTTTAGCCAATACCTGTATTTCCTATTATTTGAAAGCCTCTTTTGCTATGGTCACCTCTCTCGCTCGTTGGCGTTCTCCCATCTAAACTGCAAGAGTGAATTAATTGGGATAAATCATTACTAACATTAAATAGAATGTATAAGGTCTATTTTTAACAAAAGGTTTTTGTATCGATGATGTGAAGGTTGGAGCTTACTCAATAACTAAATGGTTTCGCGAAAAAACTTAGCGTTCAGCATATTTCGCTCGATCCTATTCAAAGATTCGGAAACCTTAGATACCTCATTGCGAATAGTATTTTTGTTCCAAAACGTCAGTATTCTTGAAGCAGAACCATTTTCAGACGAACACAAAATATATGTTTTGCAGTAAGCTAGAATCTAGAATCGGCTGACGGTCAGTTTTGGTACCTGGTATTTGAATGAATATAGGCGGTCATAAAAGCATTGTGATGGGTGAGAGACTAGAGTTGGTACGAAGTAAAAGGCTGAAACTTACCGTATGCGATAACGGCGAAACCTCCCAGTTGCCTTCAGATAGAGTTCGATTGGGAAAAGCGTTTTGGCGTAGAATACGGAAACCCATCGCGCTGAATAGTAATGCATCTACACTGGCGCATACTTCAATTAATCATTCAAAACTCACAAACTCACAAGTGCTGACATCGTACGCGGCTAAAATAAAGCCGATTCTGTATCTTAATAGATGTTGCGCCTACATTTACGGATTTAGATTCTAAGATCGATAGAAGATAGAAGTTATGAAGAAAACCATATTCACAGCTTTTGTCATATGTATTTCCATCCGATTAAAGCCTCTACAGGTATAATGGAAACTTTCTAACTGTTGCTTGGTGCTACTAAACTTTCTTATTGCAACAAGTTAGTTGTAATCGTATTCCTCATGAACTAGTAACAGTTATATTTTAAAAATACAACAATCATATATACCGATTGGATGGAAATTAAGCTAATCTTCCCAATGCAGGATATTTAGAGTAGAAAGGTGAGTCAGACTTACATCACAGTATCTTGATGGAAATTTCCATATCTTCAATCACTTGAGAAGATGACCTTACGAGTTTGAGCGTCACATCAGAATATTAAATTCAAACAGGAATTTTGTAAAAGCCTTTTTCCAGAATACTGGACGCAACATAAGTCAGGACCATAGCCCTAATAGTATATCAGAGATTTCTCACTAGAAATCATGTTATTAATGAGACACCTATATCATATTTGATGAATCAAATGGAAAAAAAAACTATTGGTCATCACGCTCTTGATCAATTAAAATCATCTTCCCTTAAACATGTCGGGACATAGCCTGAAACGTTTTGAGCAAGTGATTAAGCAAGTTTACAATCGCCCATGAGCTGTGATACCCCGGGATAAGAAACAGCCAACTCATTCAGATAAATATTACAATATATATGAAGTGAACATTTAACACAATAACATAAACGGCTATAGAAAGCCATTTCGTTTGTGCTTGTTTGCCTGTTATAGATTTATAAGCCATAATTTCTGAAGGTTTGACATAGTTTGAGAGTGAGTGACATCAACGTTATCAGGATATTGAACTTCATAAGAAAGAAGGAAGAACGATCAACATGCAGTGTTAGTATTTAGATTTGGCAAAAAGATTGGGCATTAATGATATTCTACTTTGGTAGCTCAAAATCTCAAGGATGAAAGAAGAAATCATCAACAATAGATGAAGGAAAGAGAATGATGTAGACCTTAGATGCAATGGAAGTAGCTCACATATAATTGATACCATCCAAGAAAAGTAATGGTAAAGTGCCGTTCAACATAGTATAGTGCGAAGGAGCAAGAAATACACAGAAGGCCATGCAACCATGGCTTGAGAAAAATTGAAGAATAGTTATCTGTTAACATCATCCCTTCCTCTTAATAATAGAAGGACATTCAGGCAGAGCCCTCTAAGCAAGAAAAATGAAGTTAGAGGAGATGGGATCAGCAATGAGAGATGATGCGTTCATGATCTATGTGCTTAAGAAAGAAAACATGACTGTGCATCACATATAGAGTGTTTAGAGGAAAGAATGGGAAAATAGAGTGAATTCATACAACGTTGACTAAACAAATCAAGAACTGAAGGTCTTTCCGTCCAAACAGTGTCAAATAGTGAGAATAAAACTAATGAGGAGTCACCCTTTCTTCATCTCAGTTTAAGGGAATATTTTGCAAACGTAAGAATTTGTCATACGTCTATGCAGTGCAAAGGAAAGAGGAATTACGGCGACAGTCAAGGTGTTTGAGGCAGTCAACCACTCATCAGTCCCCATAAAAGGAAACAGATCATTTAATGCAGATAGCTAAAAAAGTAGAATGAGGAGCTAGAGGAAGCAGCAGGGGTAATGAGGAAATGAGACGAGGAGTTGCATGCTTTGTTAAAGTCTGTGTCAAGGACATCGGAATTCATAGAAAGTTTTCAGATCTAACGCAACATACAACTACTGGAGAGAGATTTGGACTATTTGACGTTGAGGTAGTGTCAAAGAATGAAAATTGTAGTTAGATCACTTTCATGGTGGATTGAGACTATAATTACAATAGGACCTTTATGTGAATGTGAGGATTTGAGCACCTAAAAATGCATCGAAACGAATGGATTCAAGTTGACCAATATTTCATTACCATTGTTACAGAAGAGAAAAAAATAAAAAATATCATCTCGCTTCAATTTCAGGCATAAAACATTGGATATAGTATGTGATCCAAATGTCTAAGGACTTATTGATCCCTTTTCTTTTTTAATGGAGGAGAGTGATTAGTCAGTCATGAATGTTTCCATTGAACTATAGCCATAAATAAATTGGTTAAAGCGTGTGATCCAAATGCTTAAAAGCTTATCCACCAGAGGTATGTCCTTAGCTCATCTTGATGAAGCAGGCAGACCAAAGGACTTTAACGATCCTGTCTAGATGGCTTCAATGAGAAAGTTTGAGAGAACGAAAAGGAGATGAAGACCGTAAAGGGGAATAGTGCCTTTGGACTCATCTGGGGGCAATTCACCCCAGACATGAAATGTGCAGTTGAGTCAGATAAAGACCATGAGTCTTTTAAAAAGAGTGGAGATCCTATTGTATCTTTTAAAGCCATAAAAGAGATTAGCCATGGTTGTAATAATATTCTCTTCCTTACATTAATTTCTTGACATATCGGATTGGAACAGCTGAGAGGCTTCTTAATAGGCAAACAACAAGTCTAATCAAGGCAATAAATGGGTTTTGCTGTATACATATTCACTTTGGGGATTTAAGATAAGCACCATACTTGGGAGATACTGAATTTGAACCACTACGTGGTGAGCTATCAGAGCTCCATATACAACTTATTGTTGCAGTGGACGGACATGTCCCAGAGATTGAGACATACAATCGTACTATAAATGAACGATGTCGCTCCATTTATAATACTCTACCCTTCAAGAAGATACCACACGTCATGGTGTCGCACCTGGTATACTTTTCAGTCTTCCCACGCTTCCCCTAGAACTATTATTACTGGTTTCACAATCAACGTAGTAGTTCACTGTCCGCTTGAGTTTGGATCTTATGTTCAAACACTTGAAATCCATGGTGTCTCCAAGAACAATTGATGCGATCTGTTTTGGTCGGTTATAATTTTATAAGCCTAATAACAGGAAACCGAATCCATCGCCTAAAATGGACATTGCTTCCAATGCCTGCAGAGGTCATAGAGAGGGTTCACAGCCTTGCTACACACAAGGCTTAAACTTCAGAAATAAAGATGAGGATTCAGATATGGATATATCAAGTCAAGGTGAGAACAGCTTTAATTATGATGATGATGAAGGGATGCACTACCACCCAATCACAATTAATGGAAATCAAAGTGATGGGTAAAACAGACCCATGACAGATACAAAGGGAATGGAGTCAGTGCTTACGACCCTTTATAACATGAAACAGGGAATTACACAATTTGGAGAAAAAGGAATGGAACCCCTGATGACTGAGCTTAGACATATAGACCAAAGGAGGGTTCTGGAACCAATGAATGCTACTGCCTTATCTGACGAAGAGAAGATAATGTCACTGAACTACTTGATGCTTTTAACTGACACACGTGACGGTGTGATTAAAGGAAGAGGTTGTGCTGATCGGCGCAAACAAAGTACATTTATTGAAAAGAAACTAGCTTTTCCCCAACAATATCATTGGAGGCATTACTACATACATGTGTTATTGATGTGTGGGAAAAACGAAATAGACATCCCAGGTACGTTCATGCACGCAGAGATTGATGAAGTAAGTCATGTAAAATTCAATGGCACTCTGATTGAATTATTGGTTTGCATTAATCCAACACTATACAGAGCATATTTTTCTGGAAAAAGGAGTCCCTGTATTATATGCCAAACTCTCTAAAGCTTTTTGACACTTTACTTGCAGCATTGTTATTCTGGAACAAGCTCACAAAGACACTGAAGCATTAGGGACTTTTACTTGATGTCATCAACCGTTGTGTTGCTAATATGGCTATTAATGGACATCAATGTATCATAGTCTGGCATGTAGATGATTTGAAAATCTCTAATGTTCAAGAATAAGTGGTTAACAATATTAAAAAAATTGAACAATTAGTATGCAAAGGAAACCCATTAAAACAACAGTTGAAAAAACATAAATTACTTGGCATGACAATTGACTTTGTAGAAGATGGTTATATAACCATAGATCTGAAAAAATATATTGGATGAAATTCCCTTTAAGATGAAAGGCAAAGCTACTACTCTTGCAGCCACATATTCATTTGACGTAAATTACAACTGTCCAAAACTTACGGAAGATGAGAGTCAATGTTTCCATTACAATGGCTACCTAATTAATATTTTTATGCAAAAGGAGTCGCCCAGACATCCAAATCCCTATTGACTTTCTCAGTACAAGAGTCAAGGAGCCAGATGGTGACGATATGAAGGAATTAGAGCGGGTAACAAAACACCTTGACAGCACCCGTGATCTCACTCTCTGACTATATGCTAGAACTCTAGCGGTAATTAAATGGTGGATTGATGGTTCATTTGCAGTGCAGCTTAATATGAGAAGTCATATAGGAAGCACTATGTCTATGGGAAATGGATCAATTAACTCTATCAAACAGAAATCAAACACAAGAAGTTCTACGGAAGCCAAATCGGTCGCGATTGATGATATGATGCATCAGATATTGTGGACAAAATATTTTTTGAATGAACAAGGCTTTGATATAGCACCAATTAGGATTCTTCAAGAAAATAAGAGCGCTATGCTTCTAGAGGAAATGGTAAATCATCTAGTTCTAAGAGGACCAGACATATACAAGTCAGGTACTATTTTGTTCCAGACCAAATCAACAAGAAAACTATAACAATTTATCCTGCCCTACTAAATTAATGAGAGCCGATTTTTTACAAAACCTCTCCAGGGTGCTGCATTTTATGAATTCAGAAAAGCAAGTATGGGATCGAATGACTAAGAATTTTTCACTGTATTTATTGTCTGTACCCGTTTTTAATCACGGGATGTGATAAGATTCATTCACTCACATTTATATCTCTTTAGTATGATGTGTGTAGAAAGTCACTCAAGAGCCAGAAACTGGATCCACATATCGGGATGTCATAACTTGATTAAAATCGGACTTGCATTTTCATATCAGATCTCATCTACATTAGCATCCTCCACATTGAAACGCAAATTGATTCAACATTGATTATTTGATTTACAATTTGGAAGCCTTTTTCGTTTATTGGCCAGCAATTTATGGTATAGCATACCATCTATCAGTAGTTTATACACCTTTTCATTTCATCTGGGCTTGACTTACATTGTTTGGTGCATCATCTCAACTTGGGGAGTGATTGGTGACTACTTTCACTGTTGTGCGCAGGAATAATGTCACTTTTTGAGACCTTGATTTTGTGATACGAGATTTTTTGAAGTGTTCTACTTGTATGTAAGGGTATCTTGAGTAATGGTCAATGATCTCTCTGAGGTACCATAGTAAGGTGATCGGGATTTCCAGAGTTGCTTTGAACATGCATTGAAAACTTCGATCGGCATATTCTGAATGGTCCTTCGCCACGTTGAGTGTACAATAGTGCATCTGAACCAGTCGGTATATGCTGATTATTTAATAATTCCCTTACGTGAGTCCACTGACTTGACTACTAATGAAAAAAGGCTTAATCACGGTTCCCCTTCGAGTTAAAGTAACGTGACGGCGAATATTTTAATAAATAATTCGTAATTTGTAATCGATTGGAGCCCAACAGGGTCTATAAATCAAAAATCAAGACATGAAGTGCCACTTAACACAATTTTGGATAATATTTATTCAATTATTTTACATATGCCATTGCTCAATCCGTTGCTTGTAAAACTGTTGTCTTCACTCGGGAGTCGAATCGCATAACCAAATGAAAAGGACACACATGACGAACACAGCGTTTCAAGAACTTGAATTCGAAGATATATCTTGAGGATAAGCATTTGAGGGAAGGCGTACCAAGGATCTTTCCAAGGAGCGAGGATATTTTATTTGGTAGAGAATCAGATTCTTGCAATTACAAAGGTAACAAACAATTCCGTATCACATAGCCAACTTTCAGGAAATGTATTGTTCCATGTCCAAGGAAAAGTTGAATTGGTTGCAAAAGTCGTAGATGGCATTCAAGCCCCTGGTGCAAGATTTTTGAAACGAATTATGTATTCTAATGACTGGATGGAAGTTGATAGGAAGTTAAATATTGAAAAGGTACGTAATTTGGCGATGTCATCCTTAAACACTGGATCCTATGATTTTTTTGTGTTACACATATACAACCTTTTGTTGGAAAATCAATTTCATTCTTTATACTCCTTCTCTTTACATTTTTGACCAAATAAATTGACACTTTACCCCTTCTACCTTTTACTTCGATAGAAATTACCGTTTCTGTGCAAGCCAGTGAATACCAATTAACCACTTCAAGCATAAAGATACCTCCTTTTGTCCCTTCACCTTTATTTCATTTGCCTTTGAACTATTAGTCTTTCCAAGTAGTACATTCTTGATACTAGAAAATATTGCCTTTGAAATCTGCTCATCCATGCCACCATCCTTCCTTATTTCCTGTGAAGTAAGCCATTATACTGCGTGTATCCTTCATTTTAAAATCCAGCAACATTAAAATGATAATAAAGCAAACTGAACTGAAAGAAAGAGAATTCATTAATCTTTCACTGAAACGTCTTACAAAGTCCTCTTCACCTTATATGTAATTTAACATATAGAAATATTTGGCAGTGTCTTGTTTTGGATTCTTTCCGCTAATAGGCTAACTACTCTTGATTAATCATCGCGCGCCTTCATTTGCTAACATTTTAGCAAAGTATCATCAATGGTATTACTCTCAGCTCAACTATGATTGAATATGAGAGGTTTAGAATGTAGGAGGAGGTACAACAAGCTAATTATTTCAAGTCATCGCGATAGTGCTAATACAAATTCCAGCACTAAGTCTAGTAGTAAGCCTAATGAACCATTGCAACAAAATGTTAAATAAAAGACTGGCTGATACCACTATAAGAAGTAGCTTTATTCTGATGCGAGTCATTCAAGCCACAAGTGTAGTAAAAAGTACTTAGCTTTTCGATGCTCAATTCACAAACAAATGAAAGCTAGGTAGGTGCCTACTTCACACCCATAAATGAAATAGGAAGTCATCACGTTAGAACGACATAATCTCTGAAAGTTGCACATTCTGAGGAAATTTTTAAATTACCTATGTATTCAGTTGAAACAATTAAAAAAATTCAACCAATGTTACGACGCAAACTCTTCATGTGAAAAAAATGAATGCTATAGGAGTGATATGTTTTCACTCTGAATTGGCTAAGCATATGCACACTATGCGAGATCGCAGCTCCTAAAATGCAATCCTAACAATGTTGTTCATTACTAAAACTACATGGAGCATTATTTCTTATCCTTGAAATAACTTAAAGTAAAAAAGGTAGGAGTCAAGAAGAGAAATTAAATCAAATGCTAGACAATATGCTCTGCATCAAGGGTCAAAGATCCTGATTATATTTAATGAAATGGCAAGGAAGGCAGGCTTCGCCAAATGTTTTTGTCCATATCTCAAAAGTTCTCTAGTGCAATTCTTGGTTCTGCATCTCATAACCTTAGTGAGAATTCGATGTGACGTTTACATTTATCAAAACTTTTCAGAATACGACTAAGCCCATACGACTACTTTGAGAATAATCCCCCTTACAAAATGATAGTTAACGTTTCTGTGTACGACTGTGACACAGTGTCAACAGAAATAAAATACATCCAAGACTGCAACCACGTGAAATCTTTACAATGAATTTAGTCTCCTTTACAAATTATCATGAAGCATAACAACGTCAATAGACAATTTTCGACTTTAACGAAAGAAGGTACTCCTATGGGTATTGATATTCTACCAAAAGATATTCTTCTAGGCCGTGGTCCTACAGTTTATTTACATCCGGGAAACGTCAATTTCCGATACCTTGTCCGATCGTTGGCTACGCATTATCAAAATGACGCCCCTACTGCGACAAAGCAATGGATTGCAAAGGAAATATTTTGGTTGGTATACAACAACGGAGGTCGCTTTCTGTATCAAGCTCCTCA
>CAAAJI010001179.1:0-12643 GCA_900642245.1 Fragilaria radians | reverse complement strand
AGTGAATCAATTTGTGGCAGTCTTGGCACAAGTTTCCTTACCCATATGGGTACGACAATTATTAACAATATTGGAACAAAGTCCCAATCAATCTGTCATCACAACAGCCTTGCCGTATGCGATCATGCTATTTGTGGCATCGATTGTCAATGGATTGACCACACACCGTCATCGACATTTAGCTGCCAAGGCGGGAATTGTCGTCCGATCGACCGTCGTGTCGGTCGTCTATGAGACGATCCTACAATTGTCACCACGTGGCCGTGCGGGATTGACTACAGGACAGGTGACGAATCTTGTAGCTGTCGATACACAAAAATTATATGAAGTATTTATGGAGGGACATTTAATATGGTCATGTCCACTTAGTATGATCCTTGTTGGATGTTTACTCCTACTCGTATTGGGACCCACCACATTAGTGGGGATGTTTGTACTCTTTGCCTTCCTTCCCATTGTGAAGCTTGTTGCATCCACGATGGGGAAAATTCGTCATAATCGGGCTATCCTTACGGATTCAAGGATAGGAATGCAACAGGCAATGTTGACTGGTATCAAGGTTACGAAGCTCAACAATTACGAAGCAAGATATGAACAACGAATCAATGATCTCCGGACTAAGGAATTAAAATTGTTGCGGAGAGAACTCTTTGTTTGGGCCATGACTCTTGTTTTGACCGTTAGCTCTCCCGTCTTGGCAACAGCCGCCACATTCGTAACCTATGTCTTGGTAGATGAAGCTAATCTTCTTACACCAGCAAAGACATTTACTGTCCTACTCTTGTTTGCGGCCCTTCGATTTCCAATCAACTATGTTGGAAGGCTTATTGGGAAACTTGGTCAGGCACTTGAGGCTGTCAACCGCATTGATACTTTTCTACAACGAGATTTGTTGGACTCTTCGGACCCTGTCAAGGAATCTGCAGTAACCTTGGAAAATCAATCACCCAATATGCTGGAAGCAAAGGATGCCGCCTTTGGAGTGGGCTTGAAAGTATCTTCTTCTATGCAAGATGTCGAGAAAGAGGCCGCTCAATATAGCTTTCGTTTATCTGGAGTTACATTTGATCTTTGTCGTGGACAAATTCTAGCCATCGTTGGACCCGTTGGCTCTGGAAAATCAAGTCTTATCAATGGCATTATTGGAGAAATTAATCTTGATGGCGGTATGCTAAAAAATAACGCATCCAACATATCATATGCAAGTCAAGTCCCATTCATTTTAAATGCAACATTACGAGATAATATTCTGTTCGGTGCACCGTTCGACCAAGAGCTTTATGATAAGGTAATCTATGCATGCTGTTTAAAACCGGATATTCGCCAACTTGGAACTTCTGGTGATTTAACGGAAATAGGGGAACGAGGAGTTACTCTATCTGGAGGCCAAAAGCAACGTGTGTCTTTAGCTCGAGCAGCCTATGCGAAACCTGATTTGATTCTGTTTGATGACCCACTGTCGGCACTAGATGCGGGGACAGCTAAAAAGGCATTTGATCGTTTATTCAAGTCAGCAGATAGTCCACTAGCATCCTCTGCAGTAATTTTGGTTACACATGCAGCTCACTTTTTGAGTCAAGTTGATTCCTTCATATTAATTGTGAACGGTGGCATGAAATTTTATGGTTCATGGAATGATTTACTGACCTTTCAATCCCCTGAAGAAGAAACTACTATAGCTGTCGATAGTTTACGTTGCTCTGTTCAAGAAAGTAGTAGTGATCCAAATAATCCAGAGCGCTCTGCTGGAGTTGACCTCGCCGTCGAGTCCAATAGCCTTGAGATAAAGGCAAATACAGGTGAACTAATCAAAATAGAGACTCGAGAACATGGCCTTTCTAGTCTTCGAACATGGCTGTTATGGTTCAAACATGCGGGTGGCATACCCTTTTTCGCGACTCAAGTATTCTTCATGACTCTTGATCGGTGTCTTTACGTCGCAACTGAGTACTGGTTATCATTCTGGTCTTCTGCGTCCACATCATCTCAGGTCATTTTGGGTACACAATTCGCAGCGCAATCGGATGGACGTTACGTACAGGGGATTTACATTTACATCTACATTATAATTTTATTGCTCTCTGTCGTCGCCACATTTATTCGATCACAATGGGCTGTCATCGGTGGCGCTCACTGTGCCAAAAATGTCTTCTTTGCCATGCTACACACAATTCTCGGTTCTCCGTTGGAATACTTCGAAACGACTCCTATGGGCCGTATCATCAATCGATTTACATTTGATACAGAGGTGATTGATCTGACACTTTCAGAGGCAATGTCGGTGTTGATGATTGCCTCAAGTTGGTTTTTTGCTTCTGTAATCATCATGACAACCATAATTCCATATATGGTGATCGCCATAGTCCCTGTAATGATTGCATACTCCTTCCTTCTTGTGCGGTATAGAAAATCTGGAACAGACCTTCAACGAATCGATGCTGTCTCGAGATCTCCAATACAAGCTATGCTTGCCGAAGGGCTTGACGGGTCAGCTACAATCAAGGTTTTTCAAAAGCGTGCATACTTCATTCAAAAGTTTCAAGCCGTGGCTGATTTGAATTCATCAGCTGTCCTGAATTTCATATCAGCTCAGCGTTGGCTTGGAGTTCGAATTGAGCTTTTGGGTGCAGTCATTGTACTAGTATCCATTATGCTTGTCATTACCATGAATGGATCTCTTAAGCTTCAGACTGGAATTGTGGCATTGCTCATTATTTGGTCATCTAATTTCACCATTACACTGGGATTCTTGATTGACCATTTCGGCGAAGCAGAAGCAGCAATAACGTCTATTGAAAGAGTTACTGCCATGGCCTCTCTTCCGCAAGAGGCCTCGATGAAGACGGATCCTAATTTTGGTTTGTCTTCCTCATGGCCTGAGAAAGGAGCACTGGAGTTCATGGATGTATCCATGAGATATCGACAGGGCCTTCCCCTCGCACTCGACGGCCTTTCATTCAGTATTGCCCCGGGTAAACGATGTGGTGTCATAGGACGAACTGGTGCAGGGAAAAGTTCGATAACTGTAGGACTCTTTCGTCTTGTAGAAATCGAATCCGGAGCGATTCTCATCGATGGGGTTGATATTTCAAAGATTGGACTAGGTGATCTTCGATCCCGCCTTAGTATCATCCCACAGGATCCATTCCTTTTTGCAGGGACTCTTCGAGAGTGTATTGATCCTTTTGGAACCGCAAAAGATAGTGACATTGTTGAAGTACTTCAAGCTGTGAGATTTCGTAGCTCCCTTGAAGAACCTGATAAGGTTCTTGAAACTATAGTTGATGATGGCGGTTCAAATTACAGTGTTGGAGAGCGTCAATTACTATGTTTAGCAAGAGCAATGCTTGCTAAGCCAAGGATATTGATTATGGATGAGGCTACTGCTTCCGTTGATGGTGAAACTGATGTCTTTATCCAAGCGATGTTACGTACACGATTCCGCGAAACTACGTTGGTAACCATTGCACATCGTTTAAATACGATTATGGACTATGATCTAATCCTTGTTATGGACAAAGGTCAAGCGGCTGAATTCGGTCCACCGAAGGAACTTTTAGAGAAAAATGGTATCTTTGCTGAACTCATCTATGCCACAGGAAACGAAAGTGCTGCGGCATTGCGTGCTATGATCAGGGATGCATAGGAAAAGAATAAGAATGCCGTTTGCCAGAAAACCAAATGAAGCTAATTGACTCACTGTAGTCCCAACCGTATTCTTTTCATTACTTAAATTGTTTAGAAAATATCCTTCCAAAATTACTCAGCAATGATATTTGTTCCAGCATTCTGATGATAGCTTACATATAGATATAGACATGCTAACTCCTTTTTTAATTCACACCAATCATAATGGAGCAATACTTTGCTTTGCTTGACTGATATATACGGCTCTGATGTAATAATGATCCAAAAATCAATTCACTAATATACACCATTAGATTCCTTTTATGGAACGATTCTAATATATGTGTTTATCCTGCCAATCTTTTTATATGGATCATCACCGAGCTACTGTCAAGAATAAATTTCAACAAAAGCTCCACTGCTGTAAACATTCAAACCCTAGTCAATACTATTCAGGCTACTTGACTAAAAGTTTCTCGTCAACCCCCACGTAATTCCAATCGTTGCCCACCACTTGGATAAAAAAGTTGTATTGGACATTATCTTGAAAGTAGTACTATTTGGTATCATGACTGAAGTTTGAAATTGAATCACTCCTCAATGTTTGCAAGCAACAATCTTGAACATCAATTTCTGTTCTGATTGGCCTTTAACTGTTTTTGACCAGTGCAGTGAAAAATTCACTTCTTTTTTCTTATCCGAACCCGCATGACACCTGAAATCTGGAAAACGTTTTTCGTGGCTACAATTCTTCGGAAAAACGATTCGAGGGACACAACATTTGAAAATGCAGTTTTTGGATCTTTTTCAAGCAAAGGAGATGACAGATCCTTGGTTAGATCATTGTCCATGCTTGCATGAGGATGCCAATATAATTGAAAATGGACGTCACTTGGAAGAAAAGGTTTCAGCTCCTATTTGGCAGACAGTAGTTGTATCGTTAACGTTGGTTGTCATGTTTTACTTTATGATAACAGATAAGATTGGTCCTGACTGGGTTATGGTAGCTGGTTTAACTGTCTTTATGCTCATGGATATCATAACAGTGAAAGAAGGCCTGGCTGGATTTTCGAATGAAGGAATATTGACGGTGATGGTATTGTTTGTTGTGGCCGAAGGCATTAGTCGTACCGGTGCTCTCGACTATTACATGGGTTTAGTCATGGGAAAGCCAAAAACAATCGCAGGGGCACAGATCCGTCTTATGGTACCAATTGCAATACTTTCTGCCTTTTTGAACAATACTCCAATTGTTGCAGTTATGATTCCACTGACTCTTCGTTGGGCAAAATCAATCGGTGTTCCAAAGGAACAACTCTTGATGCCATTATCCTATGCAACTATCTTAGGAGGAACCTGTACTTTAGTTGGAACTTCAACCAATCTAGTTGTCCAGGGTCTATTAAAGAATAATTATTCAAATGAAGAGGCAGGAAATATTGGGCTATTCGATTTGGCAATTTATGGCGTGCCAAATGCAATGATAGGTTTGGCTTACATAATGGTTTTTGCTCCATTTCTCCTTCCTATGGGAAAAAGTCATACTGATAGTAACACTGATGATTTATTGTTTGGAGCAAGAGTGAAACCCTGGTCGCCAGCTGCTGGACGAACCTATAAGCGATCTGGATTAGGGGAGTCTGGAGGTATTTTTCTGGTGAATGTCCGTCGAGCAACCACAGGTAATATACACCATGCCGTCAGCAAAGACTTTGTAATCTCTGTTGGCGATGAACTATATTTTACTGGTTCAGTGGAAGCCTTTACCACTTTTTGTGAGGTACATGGCTTAGAAATTATTACAACCGAAAATATTGCCACTCATGAAGATCAACCAAAACAAGGCTTTGAAATTGAAGATTTAACAACACTGACGGGTGATGTTTCAGATCGTGTGCGCTTCGTCAATCGACTTTCCGATCAAATAGGGGGTCGTGAGCTTGTTGATACCGAATCCAAAAAGTGCATTTCTGTGGTGACTTTGGATTCTACTGAAAAAGTTATTCTTGTGGGAGTCGAGTGTCAAGATAGACCAGGATTACTTATGGATATTTCCAATGTTATTGCCAATAGTTTACTGAACCTTAAACACTCTGAGGCGAAAGTGTTCGATGGCCGTTCGCTCTCAGTCTGGAGATGCGAGCCATTAGAGGCCTCTACTCCTGACCTTGAAGCATTAGAAGCGGCGATTGCACATGCAGCACATGCTTCGGATGGTTCCTTTGTAAGAAAAAGTGGTTCCCGTGTTGTTCGAGCACATGTCACGAACACATCTAAACTCATTGGCAAAAAGCCAATCGATATTGATTTTCGATCCAAATACAATGCGTTAATTGTTGCCTATCAGAAAGGGGGAAAGAATGCCTTGATGGATTCTGAGTTTGGTCCCGGTGATCTCCTTGTGTTACAAACTCTTGAAGGTTCACCTCTTTTGTCAAAACCACCAACAGGATTTTATGCAAAGATTGATGCATCCAAGTCCAGTAATGATTTATTAGAAGTCGAGAATTCTGACTTGGAAGCTAACGCTGGAATACGTGAAGTACTGATGGATCTCAAGGTTGAGTTTAACTCGAACGACAATCAAAACTTCCCGACAGGAGAATTTTTGACAGCATTCCTCGTTTCTTCTAAATCCCCTCTTGTGAATAAATCAATAAATTCATTGGGTTATTCCAAATTGCCTGGTGTCATTTTGATAAGTGTGGAGCGTCCAAATGAGGATAGTACTGTGACTTTGTCTCCAGACGAAAAACTCGAAGTGGGCGACATCTTGTGGTATTCAGGTAGTGCGGAAGCGATCGCTGATCTCCAAAAAGTGAATGGTCTTGTATTCTATCATCAACAAGGGATGAAGTCTACTGTGATGATACAAGAGAGACGACTAGTTCAGGCAGTTGTTGCCAAGGGTTCACCATTAATTGGAAATACAGTTAAAGATGTTCATTTTCGAAGTGAATACGGTGGAGCAGTCATTTCCATTCAGCGTGGAAGCGATCGTGTACATGAGCATCCCGCAAACGTAAAGCTTCAAACTGGTGATGTTTTGCTTGTGGAAGCTGGTCCAACTTTCATGAAGAACCATGCTTCCAATTACAAAACATTTGCGCTAGTAAGCGAAGTTGAAAACTCAAGCCCACCGCGACCTCGTTTATTTCTTGTAAGTGTTGTGCTTATCATTGTATGCCTTACGGTGGCAGCAATAGAAGTCAGATCTCTGCTTGTCATGGGAGCGGCTGCTAGCGTCATCCTAGTGGGTGTAGGTATTGTAACTCAGGAAGAGGCCCGTAATGCCATACAATGGGATCTTTATATCACTGTTGCCGCTGCGTTTGGAATCGGTTATGCCATGGAGAACTCTGGAGTTGCATCGGGCTTAGCCACTTTCTTGGTCCAAGCTGGAAAGTCGATTGGGCTTGGAGGTAAGTTAAGCTTTATGTCGGTGATGAAGCTCGTTTGCGGAACTTACACTATTTCATGATGACAGATACCGGAGTCTATGCTTCCGTCTATTTGGCAGGCAACCTGTTGACTGCAATCCTAACGAATAACGCTGCTGCGACTTTGATGTTTCCAATTGCCATGGATGCTGTTGATCAAACAGGCTGTGATCGAACAAAGATGGCAATGATCTTGATGCTCTCAGCTAGTTCCTACAACACTTCCTTTGGTTACCAAACCAATCTAATGGTATATGGTCCTGGTGGGTATGCCAACATAGACTTTCTAAAGTTTGGAACACCGATGCAGGTGATCCTTTGGATATCTTCAACAGCTATGGTTTCCTTGTTATCACAATCGAATCCAACGTGGGTAATCAGCTGGATAGTCTGTGGCATTGGATTTTTGCTCGTCACAGCTCTTTCCTTGACTAGGTTCTCGATTTTAAAGAAAAGACAAGCAGAAATTTCAGGTGTATTGATGGATGGCAGTTCATGGCAGTATCATTCTTCTTCCCGTCAATCAAAGGATCAACCATGAAATAACTGAATCAAGATTCCCCAATTTTGAGAATCAAAAATGGAACGACAAAAAGCTTATTTATTTAGATATTTACGTAGGTTAATGAAAGATCGCAACAAGCGATAGGGTCTATTATGTCATGGTAATTCTAATTATGATTTCTGTGGAAATTTGTGTTGCATTACATTTCCAATTATTGCTTTCCTAGCCCAGCGATGCTTTTTAAGATACGCAAGGTTGACAAATAGTCTGACCTATCCCTCTCCCCTGGGAATACGGCAATAGAATTGATATATTGTTTGGAACTGGGATACGAGAAGAAAGGACAATAAACATTATTTCTTTGAGTGAGCCAACATAAACACAGAAGAAACTTGTCACGTGTTTGGCATATTGGATCTCGCGATTTTGAAGTGGGTGGTGTCCATAACTGTGCATTATAAGATAGAAAAAGAGAAAATCTTGAACAAGGAAAAGAAGCATCCAAGCAATAAAGCAATACACAATTCTAAAGCTTCTTACCTATTGCATGAGAGAAACTTGCAAATCCATTTTTATCCAATACACGCATGCAACTCTGCAGCAACATTATACAGGTGGAATGTAGTGCAGCAGTTATGGCTCTGAAAAATTATTGGAAAAGGATTTGATTGATTAAGGTTTATTGTTTATCATAATCACGGAGCTGTTCTTGTCACTACTATAGCAGTTAATACATCTAACTACTCAAGTCATGACTACTCATGTGCTGTATTTTCAAGGAAATACACAGGGCCCTTGGGCGTCCTAAGACAAAATCATTCTTAAAGATTATTGATAATGTGTCAATGGCTGTGACTCCAAGAGGCATTGTCACTGGATTGAACCTAGATTACACTGGAATATGTTTAGCCTCATCTCCTGTTGGAGAGTTAACTGTAGTTGATGGACTGCATATTCACTGAAAGGAGTGATACACATAATGAAGTTATATCCACTGACATGCAGTAAATCACTATTTCCAATGATCACGACAATTTCAACGCTACCATTACTGAAGATGATGACTTATCCTACAGCCAAACGAGCATGGAGCATAAGGTTGAAGGTGATAGCCGTGAAGAAGAATGCAATCATGACATTTCCTCTGTGCAGCTGACCCATAATTGATCTGAAGGAGAAAAAGATGATGTCAACCATGACTCACTTGACCATACCAATGTCGTCTTTGAGGATACTACAGCAGCAGAAAGTAGGGAAGAATCATCAAACCTTGAGCAATAGAATTAAATGAAGAGATGTATGCCTATTTGGGCCACGGCAGGCCTTTAACATTAGTCACATCAAGCACTCAGCTATGATCACCTACATCAAGAACATAAACCATTAATGACTCAATACTCAATGCAAACAGGGAATAACATTTTGAAAATACAGGAGAGAAGCTGTTTTCAAAGATTTAAGCCAGCTACTCAATCGGAACGTGATTAACCTAATACATTCCAACAGCCTAACCATTAGTGAGAAGCATTCACATGTTTCTTAAGCAAACACGATATAGTACGGTAAAGGGTTGTGGATGTGAAGATGGTTGCAAGCAACATGAATATCACTCAAAGGTGTGCCATAGATGCTAAGGAAATTGAATTGTTGCAATTGTTGATGTCTCTGGTGCTTTCGTCCAAATACCAATGACTGAAACAGGTCACATGAAGATGGAACAAGGGATGGCAAAAATACTTTAAGAATAGGACTACAATTTATATCAATCATTCCTAACAGAAACCCTCAAGAGAGTTGTGCCGCAAATTTAATTATACTACTGAAACAATGTACCCTTGCCAGGCATGTAGATGATTTCTAAATCTCTTATGCCTGATCAATGTTGTCATAAGTGTGATTGAGAAGCTAAATAATGAATTTGGAAATGAGGCACCTCTTACTGCTTCACATGGAAGGATTTCAAGAATACCTTGGAATGACACTTGATTTTACCTTATGTAAGCAGGTGACAATATCATTGATCAGATACTTTAAGACAATGCAGAATGACCTGCCAAATGACATGGCTGACAGAGCTGTCAAACCAGCAGCAACTTAACTTTGCAATCATGAGGTAGATACCAATAAATTAGAAGCAGAGATTAGTTCTTACTTGTTCTTCAACCTTTCCCAAGCCATTGTTGCATTACCTTCTGTATTAACATTGTTCTTGCATCCTTTCACATTGTTGAACACCACTTCAACACTTTGCATCAATAAATAGAAAACTAGCTCCATGTGTGCAATTCATTTCAATCAAAG
The DNA here is from genome assembly GCA_900642245.1 of Fragilaria radians. Taxonomy (NCBI): domain Eukaryota; phylum Bacillariophyta; class Fragilariophyceae; order Fragilariales; family Fragilariaceae; genus Fragilaria; species Fragilaria radians. The sequence continues at coordinate 2,770 of CAAAJI010001179.1, read as the reverse complement.
ATCTAAATCACTTTATTTGTTCCCTTCTTTTCACTAGGTGATGCTTCCTTGCCTTAATCACTAAACACTTTCACTAATAAGTTAACTTATCTTCAGACGTGCGTTTCTCTCAAGTGTACAAATCAGTGAGTACAAGTGATACTTTCCAACAGTTACTAGTACGGTGCAACTAGTCAGGTCACATTGCTATATAGTAATACTTAGAAACCCTTATCACTTGGATGGATGAGCATAGGTAAGTTCATCAGAAAAATATTCATTCCTGGAATCACATGCGATAACTTTGAACGTAATGTAGCAAATTTCAAGTAATTGCAATAGCGTTAATTGATGATTGAACAATTTTATATCCATAAATGCTTTACTAGGATGATTCTTCTGCGTTTTGATGAGGTTGAGACAGAGGTTAAGATATTTTAAACGAGAGAAGCAGAACAAGAGGATTTTCTTATGGAACTATTCAAGGCTTTTCTTAAAAGTTTATGCACTTTAGAGTTTTCAATGATTGCTTTTCAAAAAGTATTCAGCAGCGTGTACAGAACTCTGATATTTCACCAGTATGACAGTTAGGAAGAGCCTGTAGCCATAACTAGGATTCTCAGAATTTTATAGTGCAATGACAAGTCCTATCTTATAATTGGGCACAGAGTTGCCTTTTGGGCTGGATTTTAGTCCCAAGATTACTACATCTATTTTGAAGATCTAACACAGGTTGTATTTGGACCACGGCATAAGCAAAGGTTTATATAAATCTTTCTCAAATTAAAGTGTCATTTTCTTCACATATGAAGTCAACTTTCTTTGTGTAGAGACTTTGTTTTGCAGCTAAATCAAGGTGGAATTTTCCGAGGCAACAGTTGACAACTCGACATCATTCTTTTGGTGCATTGACTTTTCATGCTGATAGCTTGAACTATTCCAACTTCCTATTGACAAGTCTTGGCTGAAGGATTCCTCAGATGGTAATCGAGCTCGCTTCATCGCTTCTCGAGACTGTGTAGAGATGATGTTTCTTTGGGATTTAGATCGCTCTGTTAATTCGCTATCATCACACACAAAATCTTCATTAGCTATCCGACGAAAGGAAAAAAGTGACATAACTGTATCCTTTTCATCAAGTCCATCACGGTCAATACTTCCAGCTTGATTTTGCCTCTGGGATATATCCTGCATATGCATTCCTATTGTTTCGATGTCTTCAGCATCCCTTCTTTTTCGACTCAACGAGCTTTTACGGCGTGATGACTCTGGCACTGACGTCACATTGTAGGAGCTAAGCCAGGGCATGAGCGCGGAGACAAAGAGCAAACGCCAACAACCTCCTGCCTGACTCCCAAAACTCTTTCCAAACCGAATCTTGAGCATATACATCATTACTAACCTCTCGATCCAAGGATGGCGATGTGCTTCATGAACCAATAGGTCTCGGTTGTAGGCCCTGGAAAAGTTCAGTGATGATCAATTGAATCAACTCATACTTGATAAACGATGGGAACTTACCGAGGATAAAAGTCAGGATGGAAACACAGAACTTCGCCTGCTCCATCTGCAAGAATCCACTTATCGAGTCTTCCAATGTAAAAAATAGTAATAACTATTACTCTTACGGATCTTGCCAACACATATCCTAGCTATAGGAAAAGAAGATCATTAATACGGTAAAGGCATGGATATATGCATTGACGCAATCAATCTTACCGAATTCCCAATATTCCATGTTTCAAACATTAAAACAATAATATTGTGTATCGCTGGTTTATTACGTAGGAAGCCTCTGGAAACAACACAGTAAATTAAATTAACAACTGTGAATCGTAAGAGCCAGGTTATGATGAGAACTGTGCCAATTTGTTAGAGACGTCGGCAATGAAAGTATAACAACGCTTCAAACTTACCAACAATGAAGGCAAGTGCTGTCATTGCCATGACTCTTGTTTTTTCCCATAACAAAAGGTAAATAATGGACCCACAAAAGAATCCAGTGGCTCCACCGGTAAATGCGGCACCCCAAAATGAACTGCCAATCAACAAGGTTGGGAAGAAAGGGTTCATTTTATTCAAATACATACTTCTAGGATCATGTAAGCTACCAAGGACACCTGACCGAAACTTCAAAACAGTAATGATATACGATGGTAGATAATTCACAGCAATAAAAATGATTGAACAAGCTCCTGTTAGTCCTGCCGTAATTAACGGAGCCATAATTCTAAATGGAAAAAGGCATGAGAGAAAATTGTAATGACGACAGGAAATTGAGTGAAGAGTAAACTTACTTTACATCTCGATCTTCCTTTTCAAGCTCGCTGACCACAAAATTAAATAAATTGGAATTTAATTCAAATTGAAAGTTATGGGGTGCTTCAAACGCAGAAGTCATGTTTAAGCCAGTCATATCAAACATGGACTTGACTAAAAATTCCGTCAAATCACTTCCCGGTTCTTCATTCAAAGTAAATGTGGTGATTCCAGGAAATGAAACAATCATTTCCAAAAGATTGCGTGTAGTGCGCTCTCTGGAACTCTCCATGAAAGTTGAATTGAAATCATCAAACGTGTATCCAAAGAAAAGATTATTATCTTCTAGGAAAGTGTCATTGACTTCATTTTCCAAAAACAGGAACGATCCACTATCGTTAAAGTAAACAGATCGTACTGGCTGTTCATACATGACTCCCTTATTCTCCGATGATCCACGCGAAGCTGCAATGACAACAAGTGAAAGGAATGCAGCAAGGACTGACCATTGTGCCAAGTTACTTCCAATTAA
>CAAAJI010001178.1:0-12666 GCA_900642245.1 Fragilaria radians | reverse complement strand
ATATCATAGCCCAGCCCCTACGGTAAACATGACAATTCGCAATGCTAATTAGGAAAAGGTAAAGATGTCACCTTACTTTTCGTTATATATTTTAATTACAATCCAAACCTGGATGAAACTCATGACTTCATTTGTAAAATTGCATTTACACTGACTGGAATACTGCTTACTTTTAACAGGCTTCCAACGTAAAGAAGCTAGACCAATCAATCTTACACCCCTTCCATTACCAACAGTACACAAAGACACCCTCAAGAGTATGTATGTTTAATTTGAGAGTTTAGGAATAAAAAAAAAGAAAGAATGTCACTTTGCCTATTTCATAAACTCAAGACAGTTGGAACATATTTTATAGTGGCACATGGAGACAGTGTTTCTGTAAGTCTAAAGATTTCTTATAATGAAAATTAATGAAAAGCTAATACAAGCCTTGCAAAATGTAGATGGGATCAAGATCAACTTATCATGTTGAAGAAATTATTCAAAAGCTGCCACCAATGACCCATACAATGCCAATTAGTTGAACACACATCATTCATTGTATTTCACTGGTTTTGCTTGTCCTGTACCCGTCTTGTACAGAATATACAATATTTTCCACGTGTAATATAAATTGTTATTTTTCGTGCTTTGACAACCTGGGCTTCGAATTACAATTTCAAAAGGCCGATCCCCCTCCAACCATCATGAGATGGTTCAACCTAGTAGTGTTGGGGCTACTTCTTTGTTGTACATTTATCCAAGCAATTGGCTCTACAACTAGTAGAGTGATTAACAAGATTGTACGCAATTACAGTCCAAACGTAGTGCCATCGTTGTCCGTAATGAAGATTGTTCGTGGAGGAGGTGCAACGGATGACGACGACGATGACGATGATGATGATGATGATGACATGGATATTGAGGATTCCGATGACGATGAAGAAGATATAATGGAGGAAGAACAAAATGTCAAGAAGAATCAAAAAGTACAAGTGGATTCCAAATTAACGAAATCTACAATCGTCTCGACATCCAAGGTCGATGATAAAAAGTCGAAGGATGTCAAACAAACTGTCAGTTCGACATTGTTACAAATGAATCTACCTTCTATCAAGAAATCCAAACGAAAGTCCATGATACGAATACCGTATATTCTTCGGGCATTATGTAATCCATTTACAGTCATAGCCATGACACGAGGATATGTGGCGAGTTTATTCAATCTTGATTATTTGAAGGAACATACATCGTCTGTAAGTGAGAATAATACTCCAAGTCTTAATTGAGTCTCTGAATTTTTATTTTCATGCTTTGGAGTATTGTTTCCGTGTCATGAATTGAGTTTGTTGATTCTTCTCACTCTCGCTCTTCTCTAAATTAGGATACATCTCAAGTTTTACGTTCTGCCATGGAAGCAAAGGCTAAGAAACAGGGTGGTGTAAGTCCACGAAAAGGTAAACGTCAAATGCGACCAGGTCAGGCAAAGACGTTATCGGATTTACCACAATTAAGTGCCTGAGGTTAATGGAGGGGAAGGATGTATACTTTAGATGTCGATGAGAGGATTCCTTAAGGAGTATACCTAGCATGACGAAATCAAATACATATGCACAATTCCTGAAATGGAAATGTGCATAGTTTGAATTCTGAAAAATAAGCAACCATCTTGTCTTGACATTCCAACATCTCTTCAAACCCTTCAACGCGCCATGAAATTATTTAAAAAATACACACTTTGAAAAATAAAATTAAATGTTACTTGCATATATTCCCATAGCCACCAAAAATTGTATCCACTTGTAGATGAGTATCATACTGTAGATCCTTGTAAGAAGAAGGCCGCCAGGATGGCAGCACTGATGGGAACAGACCAATTGTCATCTCCAATGGGTATCAGCTCTACCATCGCACAAACGGCAGTAATCGCCACGACTCGTGTGATTAACTCCAGAGTATCAAAGGGTAGGACGAAACAACCCATTGAAGAAAGATACATAGCAGCTCCGACTGTGCAAAGAGATCCAAACAACAAAAATGCCATGGACCCTGCCACGGACTTTTTGGGCGAGAAGAACCAAGCATTTCCCTTCCCATATCGTCGTCCAATGATATCAGCCATCCCATCTCCTGCTGCCATGATACATAAGGCTGTAATACCAATCATATTGTCTCTCCAAAACAAGACAATGGCGGCCAATAGGATAAGGACATATACCATTGGTCCACCAAGGACTTCGGAACGTTCTCCACTTCGGGAGACTGCACCAACAAGGGAGGATTCTCGTCCCTTGGCAGCTAGGTACAATCGAACCGCATTGACAAGTGGAACACAGGCTGCGTAGATGTTCCCCAGGGGAGAAAAGAGTGGCCAGATTAGGATAAAGAGTGGTGCTGTCAGTGTATGGATAATCTTTCGTGAATCACGGGGCTCTAAATATCCTCGAACGGATAAGGTTGTAATGAATTGAACGTAGGCATATCCTAGTATTGCACCCAATACTGTACAACCTATATCTTGAACAATCCAAGTATCGGAGTAGATTGTATCGGATGACGAAAGTGAATGTAACGGTAGGAATCCAAATTTGGCAGCAATCGTCACAATCGTCAAGGAAGTTAAGGCGACAGTCAAGAGGATGGATTTTGAACTGATCCTCTCATCATCACTATCTTTTGAGGTTGTTACGGATAATTCCATATCGGATGGGAGAACACTGTTTTCGATTCTAATCATATCATTCTCTCCCTCCAAAAATACTCGTGAGACTTCATCATTTTCGGTTTGTTGCAATTGTTGTGGAGACATTCGTTGTTGCAGTATTGACGATGAAATAGTGTTTCGAGTCCTACGACGACCATCTCCTGATTTTCGATAGGAAGATGTCGATGACACGGATGAAAATCGTAATTTGGAATCTGGAATAGTACGCAATGCCAGTGTTGTGTGATGGGATAAAAGTATAGAACAATATGGAACCAAGAAAATCAAAGACGACTTCATGTTGGATTGTTTACTACCTCTCTCAAATAACGATGTCCACTGGAAAGTTGTCAAATGTGGTATCTATAGAACTTGTTGTGACACCAAGAAACTAGTCACCTGTCACCCTCCAAATGGAGGCAATCAACAAAGTTATGACGCAATATATCAATCGACCTTCAACCGGCTGACGTGTTCGGCTAGTGATAGTAATGCGTCTTACGTAATGCATTAATTACTCATTTACTTGACTCAGTCAACAGTATTTTATGGAAACGGATGGAAATTAGAATTAGTTACTGCTTTTGATTTAGGCATGCAATTTCTTTAGTGGTCGATCTTCAGTGATCTTCCGGTTGGTCCAGATCCGTTTGAATAAACTACACTAATTTGTTTATTGCTAGGGATAGGAGAACTTGAGATGGTATCGAGACATCATCAGAATTGTGAATTAAACCAACAAAGGAAACGCATCTAACTGCCGAAGGTGAAGATGAACGCACTTCCAACATTTATCGTCCAAAGATGGTTGATAACACCGCCAGAACCGTCAAGATTACGTTTATTACTCAGCGAGGAGATGATACTGCGTATCTTAAGCATATTGGATTACTTCAGAAACTTCTGGAAGCTCCTCACCTCATTCAGACCATATACAACAAAAGACATGAATCTTTGAAGGCCTTAGCCATTACTGATCTAACCAATGATGCTATTTATAGTAACCATTTTGATCTTCATCAAGTGAAGCTTGGAAAGGCAGAGGACAAAGTTTTAAACATAGTAGTCCAAGAATACACCTCCCATTTTAAGTTGAATGACATTAAACGCCAGATGGATCTTGTCAATTTTTTGAAAGAACATGAGATGAAAATTGCGGAACACGAATGGAAACCAGAAGATTGGAACACAAGTGTCATTGGATTCCTTCCACAATATTCCCCATCATACTTTTCCAAGGCCTACGTCAGTCAGAGGATGACAGATCTCTTAAAATCAACGTTGGACACTTCCAAATTCCGAGTTAAACCTATTCGAATTGAAAATGAAGTGTTGGACAAACGGTTGGTATTACAACTTTACACCATCAAAGTTCAAAGAGATGATTTCTTTCAAGCTAACAAACTCTTTAATTCCAAAGCAGCGTCACCAGAAGAATTTGTTTCTTTCCACCTTCAGAGAGTGAATCAAAAAGCATTTAATCATGCAGTAGCTTTAGCTGCTCAGATTCAAAACAACTCCCACATGATTATCATCGAAAATGTAACAGAAGAATCCTTTTTCATCTTTGATTCCCAAATTCAGAGTCTTCCAGAAATGATTGGATACTACCATGAACACAACAAACAAACGATTCGAATTATAGTACACTTTCAGGAGTTCAAGACCATCCAAAAAGTAATCCAACAATCAATAGGCAAGTGGAATTCCATGTTGGACCCCAGCAATGTTAGATTCTCAGGCTTCCCTAATTTAGTGCTAGTTTCAACAGATGAGTACGCCGAATCTGAAGCAAGTCAGTTCAGCGGAAGCATTGATTCCCTCCTATCTCTTGACTTAACAGCATTTACGATATTTCAAACTGAAGTTCCAGCGGAAACAACCTTTAGAGAACCGGTTTCTGAAGTCACTAATTGAGTCCTACAATGCTACAATTGAGATGCAGAATGAAAAAATTGAAAAGCAAGATGCTCAAATCGAATATCTGATTAGTACCATACAATAATTAAACGCCAACATGAATGACAAGTTTGAGAGGATGCTGAACTTGATCACACACAAGTCTTCCGAAAACGTCCAAGCAGAAACTTAGACAATTCCTCCAAGTTCCAGTGATCCTATCAACAATTCTCCAACCATTAGTAAGCCCAAACAACTTCCAACAACGAATAAAAACAGACCGCAACGTCGATAGGGAATTGGAGGCAACAATAATAGCTCATCCAATTCAAGCATATCCCCGATACACCCTCAAAACACTATGAGAAGCCCCCAACAACTCATGTGATGCATATGTACAAGAAAGCGGAAGTTAAACAACATATCAGAAACAACATAACAACAACAACCATCAATCATACTTCTCAAACAGTATCGCCCACAGTCAACAATCATATTCATATCAATAAGACACAGCCTCAAGTAATACCAACCATAGACAATCAAATACTTCATAAAACAAACACATATCAAAATCAATCAGAGCAGGAATTAAAAAAGAAGACAAGATCCAATTATTCAATAACCTCATTACGTCCACAAGATCAAACTGAAGAAGCACATAAAACAAAAGAACAAATAAAACAGAAAAATATCACGGTTGTTTCCATTGCACGAACTTACCAGAATTATACAACAATCATATGCACAAATCAACTACGATGCTCAGGCATGCTTTGACAGAATCATTCCAAAGCTTGCAATACAAATCAGCAAGAAATACGGAGTACACGCTAACATCCTGAAAACCTATGAGAAAACCCTGAATAATACAAAATATTACATCAAGTTAGGGGCACAGGTGTTAGATTCATATTACGGAAATACATCACAGGAAAGATTATTTGGCACAGGACAAGGAAGTGGTAACTCACCATTCATTTGGACAATGATTTCTAGCGAATTACTGAAGATTTAAGAGTTACTATCCACAGGCTCAATATACAATGATCCAGCAGGACAACTCACTACCAAAATACATATGACAGCATATGTTGACAATATAAACTCCCACCACACAATGCCACAACCAACCACCAGTGTAGACATCACTGAAACTCTCACAAAACAAGCAACAACATGGGAGAAGTTACTTGATATTTCCGGAGGCAAACTGTCCTCAACAAAATGCACCTACTATGTCAGCCAATGGAAGTACTCAAGCACTGGCCATCCTATTTTAAATCCCAGCAACTTACCTCCACTATTACTGGGCACCAAGGAGGAGCCAATTCAAGTCAAAGGTATATCAACACTGCAACATCATAAAACATTGGAATACTATCAACCAGTTGGAAATGCAGCAATACATCAAGACACCTTACACCAAGAAAAGGTGAAACACAATTTGAAACAGATACATACCACAAGATTGATGTAAATGAATTCGCACGATTTTACAGGTCAATCCTTATACCAAGAATTACATATACAACAGGGATTGCCAACATCAGCAAAGTCCAAGCAGATAAACTTACATCAAGATTATTACAAATAGCACTTCAAGAATGGTTTCCATGGAAGCACACCAAAAGGCGTATCATTAGGGAGCAAACACCGGGGAGGCCTTCAAATGATGGATATCTACATGTATCAAGGATCAGGAAACATAATTCAAATCATCCGTGCATGTCAATCAAGCATAAAATCAATCAACTATTTCACATCACTTACTTGTGGTGGAGATACAAAATTGGAACACAAGACTGTCCACTCTCAACACAAACGAAAAATGTACACCTCGAATATGCAAACTCCAAGTGGTTTAATGAGGTATACAAGTTTACCACACATTATAACATTCAAGTGCATACAAAGATAGACAGTCTACCAGCATTGAGAGAACAAGACAAGTTCATCATGGACTTGGCTCACGAGCAAGGGCTGAGCCTCAAAACATTACAATGTATCAATCAATGTCGGATGTACTTACAAGCACTCACAATTGCAGACATATCAAACAAGATTGGTACTACGATTGAGACACAATTCTACACCTGGAAAGAAGCTTCACCAAAAAAGACAAATATAATGTCGATATCTATCACCAGCAAGACCAAACAAAATTATAATTTCCACCCAAGACACACTACTAACAATACAAGGGTTAACAGCAACAGAATCCCACAAAACGTTAGGGCATTTACAATCCATAGGAAAACCAGTACAACACCAGACAATACAAGTGACTCAAAAAAATTTACAATCTGTGGAAAAAATCCGAGAAGTCACATTAGAAGACATGGAAATCTCAAGATACTACACTTTTATGTTCACTCCAAAAATAACGTACACGCTTACGCTAGCATCCCTCCCGAAACACGCAGCCAACAAAATTACAATGTTGATGACACAACAATTTCTTTAGAAGAAAGGATTTAACGGATCTACTCCAAATGGTGTAGCACTGGGAAGTAAACAATGGGGTGGTATAGGTTTAATTAACATTTACGCAGTGCAAGGAGGACATAACTTAATCAGTATGGCAAAAGCCAATTGAGGACAAACGTAAACTCAAAAAATGGCCAGAAAAAGTGACGACCTCACCATCCGGTCTACATCTTGGGCACTATAAATCACAATTCAAACCACATAAATATTCATTTGACAAAGACTCCAAAAATAAGCAGAGGCTGGATACACAACAACAATCCATCACACAAGTCCAACTAGAGCTCATTAATAGCATAGCTACCAACCAACTAAGACTGGATCAATGGCAAACTGTTCATTCCATATTACTCTTCAAGGACAAAACCAACCGTTACCTTCATTGCACACAGAATATTCACATCTTTGAAGCCAACTATAACCTCCTACTCAAGTGTCACTAGGGACAAGCAATACTTCTGGCTGAGAGAGAAAAGATCATACATGAGTCCCAATACGGATGCAGAAAACAAAAAACAGCTCAAGATCCGGTTATAATAGAAACTATGATGCAAGAATTCACAAGAATGACACAGCAAGTTTACACACAAATCAATTTGACGCAAAAGCATGCTTCGATAGGATCATCCCACAATTAGCTATCCAAATCAGTCAGAACTATGGAATCCACAATAATATCCTTGAGACATTCAACAAAATATTGAAAAACATAAAAAAAATATTAAAATTAGCACAATGGTGTTAGACACGTATTATGGAAATTCAGAGACAACTATGTTATTTGGCACCAGACAGGGCAGCAGAAACTCACCCTTCATATGGACAATGATATCCAGCAAACTTCTCAAGATATACGAAGTAATTTCCAAAGGGTCCACATGCATCAATTTCACTGGGAAAGCATCAACTACAGTATATATGACAGCATATATGAATGATATCAATTCTTATCACTCCTTTCCTTCCCCAAAAGACACCGCAGACATCCATACAGAACTTGAACAAGCAGCTTCAAACTGGGAAACTCTTACATCTCTCAGGAGGTCAGGTTTCTCGAATCCAAATGTACATACTACATTGCAAAATGGAGTCACTCAAGCACAGGGAAACCCATATTGAACACCAATAATCTACCGGTTCTATCAATAAGCACAAACACAGACACCATACTCATTGAAGGACTATCAGCAACAAAACAACACAAGATACTTGGGTATCTTCAATCCACAGGAAACACTGAATTACATCATAAGAAACTGCTGTCAGAGAAAATAGAGGAAAACCTAAGTCAAATGAAATAAACAACACTAAATCACTTAGAATTCAGTAAATATTATCACTCAATTTCCACACCAAGAATAACATACACTACAAGCTTGTCCAACATCACCAAGCCACAAGCAGACTCACTTACATTGACACTATTACAAACCACTCTTCAGAAAAACGGTTTTCATGGCAGCGTACCCAAGGGAATGTCATTAGGAAGCACTGGTTGGGGTGGCCTCCAAAAGACTTGATGCACATCATTAGAGCATGCAGAACAAGAGGAACAGTCAATAATATATTCAAATTAACATACTCATGGTGGAGATACAAGACAGGGACACAAGTGTGTCCTCCATTGTCAACATCACAGAATATCAAATATGATTATGCCAATTCCAAGTGGTTCAACAAAGTATACAAGCTCTTACAAACATACAATATCCAAGTATACACCAAGATTGACCCTTTCCCGCTTTTATGAAAGAACCATTGGTTTTTAATGGATCTTGCACACAAACAAGGTTTTAGTAAAAAAATACTTTGATGCATCAACCAATGTCGGATGTTCTTACAAGTTCTCACATTAGCCGAAATAACAAATGAAATCGGCACCATGATCAAAGTACAATTTTACACTTGGAAGGATGCCGCCCCATGACCCAAGCAAACATCAACAACATTGTTCACAAAGCCATACAAATCAACCTGGTCATATTGGGCTCAACTTCTCAACTAATACCCCCTACCAAAATCCTGTTGACTGGCATCTAGGCTGGGAGATTGGGAAGTACCTGTAAACCAACTCTGACAACTCAACAAATATTATAATCACAATGGAGTCATGTATCACCAACAAGGAACAAACTTTCATCAAGTGCATGCACATGTTACACCAAAAACAGTCCTCACAACCATTCCAGACCCATCAGTACCAGCTATACATACTCTCAAAAAGCAAACCCTTTTCTCCACAAGACACAAATTGATTACTTCTGAGAGCACAAAATACACAATAGAACAAACTTGGAGATCAGGCAAACACAAGACATTTAATGGCCAACTGACACCAGCAGTAATAGTTGCCACAGATGTGTCGGTGCACTGCCATGGACAAGGGAAAGATTATAGTCAGTCATTTGGCACAAATACAAGAGGAAAACATTTCTTTGTACCAAGGCAATGCGTACGGCATCTTAAATGTTGTCCAAAAGTTTTAACATCATGCATTAGAGGTCCAACAATGGGTATTGCACTGCGATAATCAAGCCCTGATTGAATGTCTACAAAACACAAAGGACGACAGGGAAACTGGTCAGACTCAGATATGATCAACTCCATTCTCCAAATTCTTATACCAAACGGTGAACTTAAACATGTCAAAGGCCACCAAATGCAACAAGATCCAACTCCTGTCAAGCTACATATAAACATTCAGGTCATTGCAATGCCAATAATAATACCATACATTCCAATGTCACAGTCAAGAATCCAGAGACCAGCAAGCCCAAATCTCTCTCTCATAATACAAGAAAAACAGAAGACAACTCCCAAATGGAATCGGTGATAATTATCAAGATCTTTGCAGTACATCCCCTGATACAGTCTTAACACAATATCAGATGCTCCCAAGCAAATATATGTTATTATATATCCCGTGGTATGCCAGATGATGACACTACACATGTGCAGGCATGGCATGATATACGACATAACAAGATACGTGTTCTGATTGCTGATCCAAAGATGAACAAGAAAAATTGCACATTTGAAACACTTACTTCACTTGGAGAAAATTAAAACTCTATAAGCTAAGATTAAATCCTAAATTACAAACAGAAGGAATGATCACATAAATCTACAAATACAAAATCAAGACAGTAGCTGACAAGATCAAATACCCTGAAGAAATAGCAAAACTAGTTAGAGAATTCAACCTAAAGCATTTTTCTCAAGCAAGGGACAGCACAGCAGGTTTAACATACAATATCTGAAGCTGAATGGAAAAAGTGGTGAATTAAATGGTCAGAGAAAGTGACAACCCCTCCTTCAGGTACACATTTAGGACATTACTAGTCCCAATACAAACCACACAAGTATTCCCTTGATGAAGAATCCAAAGAGAAAGGAAAAATTGAAAAGCAACAACAAGTTATTGCAACTGCTCAATTTTTTCCCACCACTTTTTTTGTTCTGTTGGCAAAATGTTCATTCCATTCGTTTTTTTGACGACAAGAATAATGGACACCTACACTGAACCAGAAACATACACATTTTTGAAGCAGATTACAACTTAATTTTGAAACGAGCATGGGGACAGGCAATGGAGCCGTCTGAAACAGTGAAATTGATTCATGAAGCATACTTTAGATGTTGGAAACAGAAAACGGCACATGATCCAGTTATGATTGAAACCTTGTTACATGGACTTAGCAGAATTATACCAAAAATTACTTTACAAATTAGCAGAAAATATGGAGAACACAATATCATTCCGAAGGCATATATGAAACAACCCTTAAAAAATATTACATTAAACTGAGTTTGCAAGTGATAGACTTACAAATAAATTGGTGGATATATAACCTTTGTCTTGTACATGTGAACTTCTTTTGAATGCCGGATGGTCCTGTATATTGGAATGATTCAAAATGTTTCTGAGATGACATTTTTGTGCTAAATCTTCCAATATATACTTATTATCATGATGTTAATGCCAAAGAGGAAACCAATTATAATATAGATACAGCCAATGGAATATTCACAAAAATAAAATGAGAAGTTGAAAATACAATTCAGAATGGTCCAAACAAAGGAGGCATACGGATATAATACAATGAAAATCATTTTACACAAACAAAGTGCAACCAAGAAACCATGCCAAATTCAGAAAACAGACAGAATAGGGTTTACAAACAAAAGACATGAAATCATACAAAGGAAGTTAAAACAGATTTATCTCAGGAAGATCCTATTAACAAACCTAAAGATTCAATATCTTAAAATACGAGTTATACACAGTAAAATAAAAACAAAAATATCGAAATAGATCACAGAACCCTACAAATTCTAAACAGCTATAAATCAAGGAAAAATTTGCAAGTCACATGGCAGTAAATGGTAAATAACCTTTTGAATTTTGGGAGGCTGCTATGGGATTTGTATGACCATCACTCACCACCGTGAATAACAAACAGCAACAACAGCAACAACCACAATCCAACGTCCAACAACAACAAAAATGTCGTTTCGTATCCTTGCATTGTATAAATTTGTATCACCCAAGTATGATCGTGCATCATTACCCCTACGACGAGATGAATTGGAACGTTTTTGTATTTCACAGAATGTTCGTGGGACATTAATTCTATCGACGGAGGGGATTAATGGTACAATATCCTATCCATATTCATTTAGCGATGAGGAACAGAGGAAGGATGTACTATCCATTCACAAATCTACAAAAGCAACAATGACAACCGAAACCACTTTAGAGGCAACAAATTGTACGACTCGAAAACAAACTACCACCACTACCACCAGTATAAAAGATCCTGTCTATGAATACTTTACAACAGAATATCCTAATTTGACCATGCGTATATCTCACGATGAGAAACCAGCATTCCCCCGATTATCGATTAAGATTAAATCTCAAATTGTAACCATGAGTAAGGATACTACTACTGCTACTACTACAAACGACAATGTCGTTATTGACCCAACCATATCTGTGGGTGATTATGTAAATCCAGGACAGGATTGGGATCAATTATTAGAGGATCCGACATGTTTGGTAATTGATACACGTAATGATTATGAAATTCAATTGGGTACCTTTTTAGGAGCTATCAATCCGGGGACGACACAATTTACAGAATTCCCAAATTGGTTACAATCCCAAATCAACAATAACCTTGTGACATTGGAGGAACCGAACCCTCCAAACCCAATTGATAAGATTGCCATGTTTTGTACTGGAGGTATCCGTTGTGAAAAGGCAACATCGTTAGCAAAGCAGATACTTCCCAATACCAAAATTTATCATTTGAAGGGTGGTATTCTATCCTACCTAGAAACAGTCCCTCCGGATCAATCTAAATTTCAGGGTGAATGTTATGTCTTTGATCAACGAGTGGCTGTCACACATGGTCTACAGCCCACAAAGCAATATGTGTCCTGCTTTGCCTGTCGTCATCCACTATCCCTAGAAGATAGACGTCATGAATCCTATGTGGAGGGTATTTCTTGTCACTATTGTATTGACTCGAATACCGAAAAACAAAAACAACGATATCTAGATCGATCCAAACAAATAGAACTTGCGG
>CAAAJI010001177.1:0-12720 GCA_900642245.1 Fragilaria radians | reverse complement strand
CCCGGAAGCCCCGCTGGTGCGGGCGTAGCCGATGCCGCACGCGCGGCCGGGATCGCTGCCTTTGGCCCCGGTGCGGCCGCGGCGATGCTCGAGGGCAGCAAGGGCTTTACCAAGGACTTGTGCGCCCGCGCGGGCATTCCCACCGCCGCCTACGTCCGGGTCGAGACCGAAACCGCGGCCCTCGCCGCACTCGACGATTTCAGCATCCCGCTGGTGATCAAGGCCGACGGGCTCGCCGCCGGCAAGGGTGTGACCGTCGCCATGACCCGCCCCGAGGCCGAGGCCGCGATTCGCGCCGCGGGCGACGGGCCGATGGTGATCGAGGCCTTCCTCGAGGGCGAGGAGGCAAGCCTGTTCGCCTTGGTCGACGGCCCGCGATGCGTTGCGCTGGCCTCCGCCCAGGATCACAAGCGCGTCGGCGAGGGCGATACCGGCCCTAATACGGGCGGAATGGGTGCCTATTCCCCGGCACCGATCCTCACCCCCGAGCTCGAGGCCCGGGCAATGCGCGAGATCGTCCAGCCCACCGCGCGGGCAATGGCCGAGGCCGGCACTCCTTACAGCGGCGTGCTGTTTGCTGGGCTGATGCTGACTCCCGACGGGCCGAGCCTGATCGAATATAATGTCCGCTTCGGCGATCCCGAATGCGAAGCGATCATGGCGCGGATCACCGGCGATTTCGCGGCCTTGCTCTACGCGGTCGCGACTGGCGCCGATTTTACAGCTCCCCTGCTGCGTCCTGAATCGGCAATGACGGTGATCGTCGCTGCCGACGGCTATCCGGGCACCCCGCGCCGGGGCGGCATCATCGCCGGGATCGATACTGCCGAAGCAATCGACGGAGTGACCGTCTTCCACGCCGGCACCGCTCGCCAGGGCGACCGGCTCGTTGCCAACGGCGGCAGAGTGCTTGCCGTCACCGCGCTCGGCTCCACCTTGAGCGAAGCCCGGGATCGCGCCTATCAAGCGGTGGACACGATCGATTTCTCCGACGGATTCCACCGCAAGGACATCGGTTGGCGAGAATTGGAGCGCGAGCGATGAAGCGTAATACAGCCCTCGGGATCGGGGTTGCGGCGACCATGGCGGCAAGCGTCCTGTGGCACGGCCCGGGCGGCGCCGGGGACCGCTTGGCCGGCTCGGTCAACCGGACGATGCGCGCCACCCTCGATCATTACGAAATGCAGTCTGTTTCTGCCGCGCTCCAGCAAGAACCATTGACTCGACGGCTGATGTTCGACGGTCCGGCCGACGCTTTCCAGCGCGCCGAGATTGCCCGGATAGCACTCGAGGTGCCGGGCGTGGCGAACGCCTACTGGGCCGGCCCGCGCCCCCCGTCCCGTGCCTTGCCTCTGCTCGCCGAAGTCATTTTGCTCGCACTGGCCAGCTTCGCCATCGGCGTGGTCGTCGCGTACGTCGCCGCGCTTCGCCGTCGGTCGCGGGACGCCTTCGCATGATGACCATCCTTGCCTATTACTGGCCGCTGCTGCTTGTCGCGCTATTGATCGGCATCGTCAGCGGCGTGCTTGCTTATCGTGCTTCGGGTTCGAACAAACGGGGGTGAAAATGGACTATCTGGCAGCCTACTGGCCAGTCGCGCTGATCGCGGTACTGGTCGCGATCCTGCTGCTTTATTTCCTGCTTCGCCCCCGGCAGCGTGTGACTCTGACCGACAGCACCCCGGTTCGTCCGCACATGAATCTTGCGACGTCCAACAAGCCAATTGGCGAGGGGAAAAGCCTGGGCGACGAGGCGGCCGCGGCCGCGGCCGATGTCACCGGTTCAATCCTGGGTGCGCGCGTTCACGAGCAATTGCCAGGCGCTTCGGGCCCGCCCGATGATCTCGTTAAGCTCAAAGGAATCGGCCCCAAGCTGGCCGCATTGCTCAACAGTCAGGGCATCACGCGCTTCGACCAGATTGCCAAGCTGAGCCCGGCTCAGGTTGAAGATCTTGACGCGACGCTTGGCGCGTTCAGGGGCCGCCTGGCCCGCGACCATGTGGTCGCGCAAGCGGATTACCTCGCCCGCGGCGACACTGACGGGTTCGAACAGCGCTTCGGCAAGCTCTAACGGGCTTAAGCGCCGATCATTACCGGCGTTCCGACCTTGGTGACGGTGTACAGTTTGGCCGCAAATTTGGCCGGCAGCCGGATACAGCCGTGCGACGCCGGGTGTCCCGGCAGCATTCCGGCGTGGAGCGCGATACCGTAATTATCGAGCCGCTGCATGTGCGGCATCGGTGCATTGTCGTATTTGACCGAGCGATGCATCGGTTTCTTCTCGAGGATCGGGAAATATCCAGTCGGCGTGTCCTTGCCGGGCTTGCCGCTCGAAATGGTTGTCACTGCCGCCAGGCGGTCGCCGCGGTACAGATAGGCCATCTGGTTCGACAGGCTGACGACCACGCGGGCGTCGCCGTCGCCGGCGTCTTCATCCCACAGGTAGCGGCCGGGCTTGAGCGAATCGACGCCGAACGTCGCAACCATGTCGGCATGGGCGTCGGCGGCGGCATCGGCTGCCGCGGCCTTCGCCTCCGGAGTTTCGATCATCGCGCTCGCAGGGACAGCAGTCATCGACAGCGCAAGCGATCCGCCGACCGCTAGCGCAAGGGCTAACTTCCTCATTTCGTTTACCTTTGACGCATTACCAATATGCCGACAAAATGCTTTACGAGAGATCGAGTTCCAGTCCGTTTCGATTTGAAACTGAGGTGTTTCCGCTAGGACGCCGCTGCGACCACCCGACGTCACTTCGCCCATAGACAAAAAAACAAAAAGGCCCGCCGGATTACTCCGACGGGCCAAATTTGTTGCATCGGGTCGAACCGGCGTTGGCCGGTCCTTCCGTCAGTCGCTCTGCTTAACCGCGCTCCGGCTCCGGTGGCGGCGGCGGCGGCGGCGGCGGCGGCGGGCATGCGTCGGTCGCCAGGATCACCGAACCGTCCGGGCACGTCTGCGTCGCCGGAGGAGGCGGCGGAGGCGGTGGCGGGGGCGGCGGAGGCGGCGGCGGCGGCGCTTCCGGGGTGTAGAAGTTGTACACCAGGCTCAGCAACAGGCTGTGCGAACGGAAACGGCCCGAGAATTCGCCGCCAAAATCGTCTTCGAGGTTCAGCTTGCTTGCGTTGAAGAAGCGATACTTCAGGCCGAGGTCGATGTTCGGCGTGATCGACTTGCGGATACCGGCAAGAACCTGCCACGCAACCGTGCCATCACTGTCGCTGACGCCGGCATCGCCGAACACAGTCGGGACATCGACGTTGTACTTGATCTGGGCCCAGCCAAGACCGGCGCCGAGGAAACCGCTCCAGCCGTCTTCTTCACCGAAGTCGAACAGGACGTTACCCATGATCGAGAACACGCTGACCTTGCCATCCGCGTCGTACGGCTCGGTCGGGTTGGTCGACGGAATGAAATCGGTGTCGAGCTGCACTTCGTCAACCGAGGCGCGCTTGTAGCCAATTTCCGCTTCAGCGCGGACCAGACCGAAGTCATAGCCGGCGATCAGGTCGACGTCGAAACCGAGATTGTGATCAATCGTCGCAGCGTCCTGGATTTCCGGGTCGTTGTCGAAGCTGTAGTCAAGGTTGGTATCTTCGACGAGCATGACGCCGCCTTCGACACCAACATACGTCGACTTATCGCGGGCCAAAGCCGGCGAGGTCAGCGCAGCGGCCGCCACGGCGGCGAGCAGATAATTACGCATGCGGGACTCCCCTAGTTTGCATCCAATTGATGCGGATCCAGCGCGCTCTATACCGCAAAGTTCGGCGTCTGGAACGGGCCGGGGCGTTTTCAAACTGTAACGTTGCAACAAGGTCACAGTTTTGGCGACTTTAGCCCGTTCGCGCCTAATTTCCGGCTGATTTCGGCTCGTCACGGCGCTTGCGGCGTGGCCGCGAGGCGATCAATTTGTCGATCTTGCGCCCGTCCATGTCGACCACTTCGAACGACCAGCCGTCGTGAGCGAACCTCTCCCCGGTTTCCGGGATGTGCCTGAGCACCCACAAGGCAAAGCCGGCGACCGTCGAGAAATCGCGATCGGCCGGGAGCGACAGGCCAAGCCGATCGGTCAGCATGTCGGCACTGGCGGCGCCCGATACCAGCCAGCTGCCGTCTTCCCGCTCGACCAACGGTGGGTCCTCGTCGGCATCGAGATCGCTGGAGAAGGCGCCCGCCAGCGCGGCGATGATCGATCCCGGAGTGACGATTCCGTCGAGGTGACCATATTCGTCGTGGACCAGGGCTAGCGGAACCTCGGCGGAGCGGAGAACCGCAAGCGCGTCCATTGCATCCATCAGGTCCGGAATTACCGGCGCAGACTTCAGGATCCGGGCGAGATCGAGATCCCGCCCCTCGAGCAATTCCATCAACAGGTCGCGAGTCGAGACCACGCCGACGATATCATCGACCGAACCCCGCGCCACCGGAACGCGGCTGTGCGGGGTGGAGGCTACCGCCGCCCGAATCTCCTCATGGTTGCAGCCGACATCGATCCAGTCGATCTCGGTCCGCGGGGTCATGACCTCGCGCACCGGCCGGTCGGCCAGACGCACGATCCCGGAAATGATTGCCCGCTCGTTTTCCTCGATCACGCCCGAGCTATGGGCCTCGGCCACCACCAGGTGCAGTTCCTCCGCGGTGACATTATTCTCCGACTCGCGCTTCAGGCCGAGCGCCTTGAAGATTGCGGCGCTGGTCCGGTCAAGGATCCACACAAACGGCGCAGTCGCTTTCGACAGCCACAGCATCGGCCGGGCGACGATGACCGCAATCGGTTCCGGTTTGCGCAGTGCGAACTGTTTGGGCACCAGCTCGCCGATCACCAGGCTAGCGTAGGTGGTCAGGACGATCACCAACAGGAAACCCGCCGTAGTCGCGGCCTCGGGTTCGATGCCTATCAGCATCAATCGTTGTGTCACGGGGTCCCCAAGGCGGGCGCCCGACAACGCACCCGTGAGGATGCCGATCAGCGTAATTCCGATCTGCACCGTCGACAGGAACCGACCGGGATCGGACGCAAGCTTGAGCGCCACCCCGGCACCGCCGCTGCCGCTCTTGGCCATCGCCTTGAGCCGCGCCTCACGCGAGGAAACGATCGCCAGTTCGCTCATCGACAGGACGCCATTGATGGCAACCAGGAAGAGGATCAGGACCAGGTCTAGCCAGGGGAAAGGGAGCAGTGATTGGCTCATCGGTTGGTGCGACCCTAGCCGCAGCGGTGCGGCGACGACAAGCGCCCTCGTCAGGCCTCCCGATTACCCCGCCGCGCAGCGAAGAAGTGTTTCAGCTGGGCCGCCGCCTCGGCCTCCCCAATCCCGGAATAGACCTGGGGGCGATGATGACAGGTCGGCTGGGCAAAGATGCGCGCGCCATGATCAACCCCCCCGCCCTTGGGGTCGGCTGCGGCGAAGTTGAGCGTGGCGATCCGCGCCAGTCCGATTGCGGCGGCGCACATTGCACAGGGTTCGAGTGTTACCCACAGCACGCAGCCATCGAGCCGCGGCTGGCCAAGCGCGATCGCGGCGGCGCGAATTGCCACCATTTCGGCATGCGCGGTGGGATCGGTCGAGCCGCGCATGGCATTGCGCGCCTCGGCAACGACCTGCCCGTCCCGGGTGATGACGGCGCCGACCGGCACCTCGCCCGCCGCCGCCGCTTCACCCGCGAGGTCGAGTGCGCGGCGCATCGGGTCAGGCAGCGGAAACCCGCTCATGAGAAGAGTGCGTTGCTAGCGCTGCGCCGGCGCGGGTGGCGGTGGTGCAACCTGAGGCGGTGCGGGCGCGGCCTGATTTTGATTGTTGCCCGGGCCACGCACCTGGACCGTCGGCACCGGCACCGCCACGGTGGCGTTCCGTGTGCCGACCGCGACCGTGCCGGTTTCCACCTCGAACGTGGGGGTCTGCCCGCCGGTTGCGGTAATTCCGTTGGAAGTGACTTCGACTCCGGGCACGGCGGCGGGCCGATCCTGTCTGAAACTGAGCAAATTCATCTGGATCGCCACAATCAGCGCAACCACAATGATGATCAGGACCAGGATGATTTTACGCATGATATTTGCCCTCCACGTTCGGCTTCGCGCGGGTTTCCAAGACGGTCCCGGCCAATGCATTGCTTCCTGGCACCGGCCTAGCGGTTGACGAGTGCCAAGTGCAAGGCTATCGGGCGGCGCTTTCCGGACGCACAGGCTTCCGTTCAAATCAGGATAGAGATTATGTCGCGCGTTTGCGAGCTGACCGGCAAGACCCGGCTGGTGGGGAACAACGTTTCCCACGCCAATAACAAGACCAAGAAGACGTTCCTGCCCAACCTGCAGAACGTGACCCTGCTGTCGGATGCGCTCGAGCGCAGCGTCAAGCTCAAGGTGTCGACCCACGGTCTGCGTTCGGTCGAGCATGTCGGTGGCCTCGACAATTGGCTTGCCAAGACCAAGGACGAAAAGCTCAGCCTGCGCGTCCGCCGGCTCAAGCGCGAAATCGCCAAGAAGGGCGCCAGCGAGGCTGCGGCCTAACCACCCCAGTCTAATGCGACCAGCAATGTCGGCACGCGCCGGCGATAGTCGTTGTCCGTCATTACCCACAATCGCGTGATTCCGCCGGGCAGGCGCTCGGCGGCAATTGCCTCCGGATTGTCGAGCCGCCCCAGGTCGAGTCGCGCGAATGGTACCAGCCGCTTCCCCTGAAGAAGTAACAGGCGCGCGGAGAACCCGGCCGGGCTGAATGTTCGAGCCAGCACCAGGATGCGGCCATCGGGTAAGGCCGCGACATCGGACAGGCGGCCGTATGGGTTGTTAAGCGCGATCCGGTCGAAGCCGCCCGGCTCGACCCGTACCACCTCCGCGCCGCCCTCCGGAAATATCTCGATTCCGCCTGCGCCCGACAGCATGCCTTCAGCCCCCTTGTTGGCGCGCCAGCCCAACTGTCCAAGGCCGATCCGCCGCCCCACTCGGGTGAAGCCCTGGTCGTACAGCCATGCCGCGTGCTGGTTTTCGAACGCCACCCACCAACCGCGCCCATTCGCATCCGCGCTGATCGCTTCGCTGTCTCGGCTGGTTTTGAACCGAGCCGGTCCTGGCCCGTCGGGCAAATCATGGAACGCGGCCACATGGGGTCCTGCCCCCGGCTTGGGAATGCGGATCACTACGCCGGAATCGGTTATTGCCAGTAGACCGCCGCGGTCCAAGGCCAGTGCCGACACCCCGCCGAGCCGCGGTTCGTCCGACAGCACCCGCCAGGCGCCCGCGATACGCATCGGCGCCGCGGCCTGGGGATCAAGCGATACTGGTTCGAATCGAATGGCGCCTACGGCGTCCTGCTGCTGCTGGCGATCAGGCAAATGGGCAAGGTGCCAACGCGTTCCGACGACTAGACCGGCAACCAATAACCCACTGAAAAACAGCGATTTGCTTAATGAATGCTGCAAGGCGCGTTCAGCCTCGGGACTTTGCGATTCGCGTATAAGTCATTGCAGCGGCGGGGTTTATCCCCCTTTTCCCCGTCCCTGATGTTGGCCTCGGCCAATCTGTACCCTCGCGTCGCGTATCGAGGGGGGCCCGGAGCAAGAGATTGCTCCGGGCCCATTTTTTATCGGGGCGCATCATTATCGCCGTTCAAAGAGTGTCGCGAGCTGCTCGATCAGCGCTCCGCCGAGTTGCTCGGCATCCATGATCGTCACGGCCCGGCTATAATATCGCGTCACGTCATGGCCGATCCCAATCGCCGATAATTCGACGCTCGACCGGGTCTCGATCCACCCGATGACCGTCCGCAAATGCCGTTCAAGATAGCTTCCGCCGTTGGCCGACGCGGTCGAATCGTCGACCGGCGCGCCGTCGCTGATGACCATCAGGATGCGTCGCTCCTCTGGCCGAGCGAGCAGTCGCCGGTGGGCCCACAGCAACGCTTCGCCGTCGATATTCTCCTTCAGCAACCCCTCGCGCATCATCAGCCCGAGGTTCGTGCGCGCGTGGCGATAGGGTTCGTCGGCGCGCTTGTAGACAATGTGGCGGAGGTCGTTGAGCCGCCCCGGATTGACCGGCCGCCCCTCGGCCAGCCACGCCTCGCGGCTCTGCCCGCCTTTCCACGCCCGCGTCGTGAAACCGAGGATCTCGCTTGTCACCCCGCACCGCTCCAGCGTCCGCGCGAGGATATCTCCGCACATCGCGGCAATCGAGATGGGTCGCCCGCGCATCGATCCGCTATTGTCGATCAGGAGCGACACCACCGTATCGCGGAACTCGGTCTCGCGCTCGATCTTGTACGACAGGCTGTGGCTCGGACTGACCACCACCCGCGCCAGCCGCGCCGCGTCGAGCAGCCCCTCTTCCTGATCGAAATCCCAGCTTCGCGCCTGCTGCGCCATCAACCGCCGCTGCAGCCGGTTGGCGAGCCGCGTCACCACGCCGGACAGGCTCGCCATCTGCTGGTCGAGATAGGCCCGAAGCCGCCCCAGCTCCTCCTCGTCGCACAGCTCAGACGCGCCGACGATTTCGTCATAGCGCGTGGTGTAGGGCAGATAGTCCCCGGCCGGTTCGTCGAACCAGTTTCGCCGCGACGCATTGCCGCGCGCCTGCTCCCCGTCGTCGCCGCTCGACGCCTCGCCGTCATCAAGTTCGCTCTCACGCTCGGCCTGGTCCTCGCCGCCCTCGTCCTGCTCGCTCTTGTCCGATCGCATTTCGAGCTCGCCGCTCTGACCGCCGCCATCCTTGTCCTGGTCGTCGCTGTCGTCAGGGCCGTCGTCCTCGCCGGCTTCGTCGGCGCCGCCGTCCTCGGGTTCCTGCTCCTCCGAATCGGCCGCCGCCTCCAGTTCGAGATCCTCCAGCAGCCGCCGCGCCATCTCCCCGAAGGCGCGCTGGTCGTCGATGGTCAGCGCCAGTGCGTCGAGCTCCGCCCCCGCCTTCTCCTCGATCCAGGCCCGCACCAGCGACAGTCCCTGCGCGGCGCTGGCCGGTGGCTCGGCTCCGGTCAGCCGTTGCCGCGCGATCAGTCCCACTGCGGTCGCCAGCGGCACTTCTTCGGCAGTCCGCGCCCGGCCGATCGCATCGCCTTTGACTCGCGCCTCGACGAACCGGTCGAGATTTGCCCGCACCCCCGCCATCGTCCGCGATCCAAGCGCCTCGACCCGCGCCGTCTCGAGCGCGTCGAACACGCCCCGCGCCTCGAGGTCTACCGGGCTCAGTGCGGCATTGACCGCCCCGTCGTGATGGCGCAGCCGAAGCGCCGCCGAATCGGCCGCGCCGCGCGCTTCGGCGACCAGCCGTGGCTCCAGGCCCGACCCTGGCGAGACGACCCGCGCAATCTTGCCCTGAGCTGACGCGCTGTCGGTCGCGAACACCACGTCGGCCTCCGAATCGCGGGCAATCGCGCGCGATGCGCTGGCGACGGCGGTCCGAAAACGGTCGAGATTGGTGGCTGCCATGATGTCAGGCCGATGTGCCGCCGCCTGTCCCGAAGGTCAACGGCGGAGGCCGTAACCAATTGCTAAACAACAATGGGTTAGATTTCACCACGCAACTGGGGACTGACGATGGGCAGCAATGTTTTCTTGATCATGGGTTTGATGGCCGTGCTCGGCGTGGCGATCAACTTCATGCGGCTGTGGAGCTTCCTGTCGGGCGGCGGCAACAATCGCACCAGAATCGCACGGATCGCCGATTCCGATGCCCATTTGTCGTTCGACGAGCGAATCGCCGAACGCATGCGCGAGCTCGAGAAGGAGCGGAGTGCCGGGGTTTCCCCGACTCCTTCACCGCCGCAGGGCTTCGGCCGCCGCCAGGTCTAGCGGGGAGCGACCGCTTGCCCTCGCCTTAAGCGAGAGGCACGATGTCCCCTCGCGACACTGCGACAAGGGGGAATGAGATGAAGATGCTGCCGCCTATGACGCAGGCCGAGTATCGCGCCAATCTCAACGGACTCAATACCTTCTTCGGCGCAGTCCTGGGCTTCGTTATTTCGGGCATCGAAAATCTGGATCCGGTTCGCTTCGCGGCTGTGCTGATCCTGTTGAGCGGGGTCGTCGTGTCGATCCTCTACATCTCCGCGAGCAATCACCGCATTCTCTACGGTCTCTATACGCTCGCGATCGTGGCGCTTCTGCCGTTCATTGCCGAACCTCTTCTCACGGAAGGTGCGGTCCTTCCGACGAAGCTCCAGCCGACGTTCGCCGTCTGGGCCGGGTCACGATCATCGTCGAACTTTTGCCTCGCGAACGCACGCACGACGCAGGCAGCGCGGGCGGCTAGCCCTTGCCGACCAGGCTTTCCGGCAAGTCGACGCCGAACACGCGCTGATAATATTCGGCGATCACCGGCCGCTCGCTCTCGTCGCACTTGTTGAGGAACGACACGCGGAACGCATAGCCGACATCGTCGAAGATCAGCGCATTCTGGGCCCAGCTGATCACCGTTCGCGGGCTCATCACGGTCGAGATGTCGCCATTGATGAAGCCCTGGCGGGACAGATCGGCGACCTTGATCATCTGGTCGACCTGCGTCTTGCCTCCCTCGTGATCATATTCGCCTGATTTGGCGAGGACGATCTGGGCCTCGGTCGCGGCCGGCAGATAGTTCAATGTCGCGACGATGTTCCAGCGGTCCATCTGGCCTTGGTTGATCGCCTGCGTGCCGTGATAGAGTCCGGTGGTATCGCCCAGCCCGACCGTGTTGGTGGTCGCGAACAGCCGGAACCACGGATTGGGGCGGATCACGCGATTCTGGTCGAGCAGGGTCAATTTGCCCTCGGTCTCGAGCACGCGCTGGATGACGAACATCACATCGGGGCGGCCGGCGTCATATTCGTCGAACACCAGAGCGACCGGATGCTGCAGTGCCCAGGGCAGCAGGCCTTCGCGAAATTCGGTGACCTGCTGCCCGTCCTTCAGCACGATCGCGTCGCGCCCGACCAGGTCGATGCGGCTGATATGAGCGTCGAGGTTGATCCGGATCGTCGGCCAGTTCAGCCGCGCCGCCACCTGCTCGATATGGGTCGATTTGCCGGTGCCGTGATAGCCCTGGATCATCACCCGCCGGTTGCGCGCGAAGCCGGCGCAGATGGCGATCGTCGTATCCGGATCGAACACATAGGCGGGGTCGAGGTCCGGGACCCGCTCGTCGGCCTCGCTGAACGCCGGAATTTCCATGTCGCTGTCGATCCCGAACGCGTCGCGCGCCTTGACCATCTTGTCGGGGGTGGCGAGGATCGTATCCTCCCGGCTGTCGAGCGTTACGTTGGGAATGTCGGTCATTCCCCGGCCCTTAAAGACTTGGGGCTCCGGCCTCAAGAAGCCTCGGTGCCGACCTTTTGGGGCAGCGGAAACAATTTCACGAACCGCTCGGCCAGCTGACGGTCGCCCTCGACAAGCACGCTGTCGAGTGGAGCTCCACCATAGACCACTGCGGCGATTGCGGTCGGCGAGGCGGTGAACAGCACGTCGCTCGCGCCGGCTTCCCCGCGCGCAACTTTGAAGCGACCCTTCCGTATCCGCGCCAGATAGGAGTCGGGGCCGAGCCGAAAGCCGATCCGCGCATCCATCTTCTTCGCTCTGTCGGCATCGAACATGGTCCCGAATGACAACATGAGCGACACGCCGGACAGTGGCAGCGTCGGGTCATGTTCGGGCGATCGCGCCGCCCAGCGGCCAAGCGACTGGACGATCGGCTCGGCCTCCAACCCCCACGGGGTTGCTTCATAGACGTGCACGGACGCCGGTGGTGGCAGTTGACGACGCACCGCAAGCCCACGCCTTTCGAGTTCAATCAGCCGCTGGGCAAGCACGTTGGCGCTGATCCCGGGCAGATCGCCGCGCAGCTGGGAAAAGCGCCGGCCGCCGAGCATCAGCTCCCTGAGCACCAGGAGCGTCCAGCGATCGCCGATCAGCTCAAGTGCATGGGCAGTACCGCACGCATCGTCGTACCGCCGCTTTAGCTCGGTCTGCCCCTCTTTAGTTGTTTTTTCTAACTGCACAGTTGTGAAATATGACTTGTGTGGTTAGAAAGCAAGGCGAATCAAGCTTACCAGGAGAGCAAAATGACTGTTTCGAAAATTTTCGTGAACCTGCCGGTGACCAGTCTCGCAGCGTCACGCCGCTTCCTGGAATCGCTTGGAGCGACCAACGAGCCCAGGTTCAGCGACGACACGGCTGCCTGCATGGTGCTGTCGGACAGCATCTTTTTCATGCTGCTGACCCACGACAAATATCGCCAGTTCACGCCGTTGCCGATTGGCGATGCAAGGACATCGAGCACGGGTCTGATCGCTCTGTCGGTTTCCAGCCGCGAGGAGGTCGATCGCACGATCCAGGCTGCGGTTGACGCCGGCGGCCGCGCGGATCCCGGCCCGGTGCAGGATCACGGCTTCATGTACGGCCGCAGCATCGCCGATCCCGACGGCCATCACTTCGAACTGTTCTGGATGGATCCCGCTGTCGCAGAAGGCAGCGTCGAGGGGATGGCAACCGCGGACGCCTGAACCTGCCGGAACGAGGAGCAGCCTACATGACCATTCCCATCATCACCGCCTACGACTGGGTACCCGATTTCGCGAGGGGCCAGGTCCGCGACTTGCGCGTCCGTTGGGCATTCGAGGAAGTCGGCCAGCCGTACGACGTGCGCTATTTGTCGCAGGGCAGCCAGAAGGCGCCGCCGCACCGCGCGATCCAGCCATTCGGCCAGGTCCCGACCTATCAGGACGGCGACCTCACCTTGTTCGAGTCCGGCGCCATCGTGCTT
>CAAAJI010001176.1:0-12746 GCA_900642245.1 Fragilaria radians | reverse complement strand
AGTGTATAACTTCAAGGAGCTCGACGACGTTGTCGTGTTCATGAAGAAGACCACCGACGGGCTGGGCGCGGACGTTGCGATCGACGCGGTCGGTGCCGAGGCTACCGGCAGCATGCTCCAGACCATTTTCGGCAAGCGCCTGAAGCTCGAGGCGGGCTCGGCAATCGCGCTCCACTGGGCGATCAACTCGGTCAAGAAGGGCGGCATTGTCTCGGTTGTCGGGGTCTACGGGCCGACCGGCAACGTCGTCCCGGTCGGGAATATCGTCAACAAGGGCCTGACCCTGCGCGGCAACCAGGCCGCGGTAAAGCGACTGCTTCCGCGACTGATCGAACACGTGAAGGCAGGACACATCGATCCCAAGGCGCTGATTACCCACCGCGTGCCGCTCGACGATATCGCGGACGCCTATCACATCTTCTCGGACAAGCTCGACAATTGCATCAAGCCCGTACTGCTGCCCCACGGCGCATGACTGGAGACCAAGACATGACCGATACCCAAGTTGCAGTCCGCACCAACAATACGTTGGTTGAAACCAGCGCAACCGCGATCGACACGTCGTCCATCGTCGGTTGGGGCGTGGATGCCGATCCGCTCAATGACCCGACCTATCCCTATCGCGACCGCACTGGCGACGATCACAGCGGGGAGTGGCGACGGCCGAGCCAGCAACAGCCGGATGTGGAACTGCTCCAGTCAATCGAGCACAAACAGCTTCCGGCCGTGTTTGGCACCGCCAGCCCGCCGAAGTGGGTTAGCGGCTGGATGCGGCGTCTGGCGTTTCGCTGGAGCGAGTCCAACTGGACTCACTGGCTTCTGTTGATGGGCGCCGACCGGGTCAATATGGTCGAAGGGCTGGTCGAGGATCTTGCCCATGCCCGAGTGCCGAACATCCCCAAGGAGATGGGCGTTCCTGCGGAGTGGAAACACAACAAGACCGGACTCGTCAAAAAGGTCACCGTCGCGACGGCGATCGGCGTTGCCATCTTTGCCTTGGTAAAGTCGCGCGGCTCAGACCGCGACTAGCGCGTTCCTGGCAGGCTTACTTGCGTGTCTTGCGAGCGGCGTAACGGGCGTCGCGGGCGGCCTTCATGTCCGCCGCACTGGCCGGCTTCAAACGCGCTGCTTTTAGGTCTGCAGCGGCCTTCGCTTCCGCGACTGCAGCTGCTTTTGCCTCAGCGCGCTCGGCCTTTGCCTTCGCGTTCGCCTCGGCCTTTGCCGCCCGTTCTTCGGCCAGGCCTCGCTCGCGCTCTTCCCACTGCTCCCGCCGCTCGGCCAACACGCTCTCGTCCACCGCCGGCTTGGCCTTCAACTGGTCGAGGGCCTTCTGCCTCGCCTTCCCGGCTGCATCAACGCGATCTTGGAAGGAGGGGTTCTTGAACGAAGCCACGGCATATCCTTGAAATTTTCGGCTGGATTGAGCTGCCATCTATGAGGCGATCGCCCCGCTTGCAACCGCTGGCGGCAATCCGACCCGAGCGACGACGTCACTGATCGCATCGACAATCTGGTCCGGAACCGCATAATGGAAGAGATGCCCCTGCCCTGGCACCATGCGCAATTCCGACCCCGTCACCTCCTGGACAAGGCGCCGCGCATGTTTGGAGGGGTGCACGATCAGGTCTCCTTCCCCCGCCATGATCGTTACCGGAAGGCGCAATTCGCCGTAGCGGCCGCTGAGCCCGATCGCGCCGGGTATCATCATCGCCGTGTCGGCGGCGGTCGCGCGGACCTGGGAGGGGCGCAAGGCCATGGAGGCCGGGAAGTCGGCAAATTTCTCGGGAACCGGGGCCGGGGCGAAGCTGGCCTTCACCCCGATCGGCCCGGTAATCAGGCCAGTTAGCGGCGTCACGGTATTAGCGAGCAAATCGCCCACCAACGGAATTGCCGGGATGGATAGCGGAACGACGTCAGGGCGCGCTGACCCATAATAATAGCCCGACAACAGGACCAGCCCGGACACCACCTTTGGATGATTGAGCGCCATCGCCAGGGCGACCAGCGTTCCCCAGCTGTGGCCAACTACGACCGCTGGGTCCACGCCGATCCGGTCCAGCGCCCTCATGATCAATTCAGCCTGTGCCTCCGGGGTCCACACCGTTGCGCGCGGACGATTGCTATGGCCGAAGCCCGGCCGGTCGAATGCAATGACGCGATATTCCTTCGCGGCCAGTCCGAGCACGCCGCTCGCCTCGAAATCCTGCAGCATCACTCCGTTGCCGTGGAGCAGGACGACCGCCTGCCCTGTCCCGCGCTCCACGTAATGAAGGCGGACGCCATCGATTTCGACGAAGTTGCCGACCGGCGGGGTTTCCGCCTCGGCGCGCCGGGCATTTGCACGATTGAACCATGCGACCGCGGCCAGTGCCGCAGCGCTGGATCCGGCCACCAGCCAGCCTTTGTTCTGGTTGATGAACCCCTTCCCGGTGGAGGGGTCAGGAAGCCCGGACGAAGCGGGCGAGCGAACTTTCTTGTTAGGTTTCTGCGTCATGGCACTCCAACATTGTGCGCTGCACAAAGTTGCGGTCGCACTCATCTGCAAATTAATTTTTTAGGGCGAAACGAAAACGATGATCGTGCGTTGGATAAAACGACGATTGGGGGATTTATGCCTCCTGCAGCGTTGAAAGGGCCGAGCAATGTCTACGTTTCAATCAGTTCTGACTTCCGCTCCAAAGGCCCCGGTACCTGCCGGTGCAATCGGGAAGCCGCCGCTTGCTTCGAAACCGACGAAGAAGGCTCCGCTCGAACTGGATATGGGCGAAGCGAGCCGCGAGCAGGGTTTCCTATTGAACGGCTGCCGCTAACGCACTTCGCCGGGTCGGTGCTTCCCTGCCCGACCGCAGCATTTTCCTGATCCGCAATGGGACCTGGTCCCATTGCGGATTTTTTATGGCTTAATCTTGCTCAAGCAATCCGCCAGCGATACCGAATTGAAGCGCAAAGGGAGGATTGCATGCGGTCGTCACCCCAGGTGAGATTGAACAAGTTTCTTCTGGCTTTCACGGCCTTGGCCGGAACGCCCGCACTTGCTGAAACCACCGAGGCTCCCGCGCGGGGAAGTGTCGAAGAACTTGCTAAGCTGTCGATAGAGGAACTGGCGCAGGTCCAGGTCACGACCGCTTCGAAGCGGCCCGAGGCGCTCGCCGCAGCTCCTGCTGCGCTTTATGTCATCACGGAAGAGGAAATTCGGCGCTCCCCAGCGACCTCGTTGCCCGAATTGCTCCGACAGGCCCCGAACCTCGACGTCCAGCGAGTCAATGCGCGGCAATATGCGATCACGGCGCGCGGCTTCAACGGGTATGAAACCGCCAACAAGCTGCTTGCACGGATCGACGGCCGTAGCATCTATTCAACCCTCGCCGCCCAGATTTTCTGGGAGCTACACAACCCGATACTCGACGACATTCAGCAAATCGAAGTGGTCAGCGGCCCCGGCGGAACGCTGTACGGGCCGAATGCGGTCAACGGCGTCATCAACATCACGTCGAAAAGTGCCTTTGATACCATCGGGGGCCTGGCCCGCGGCACAGCCGGCGCCAACGAGCAGAATGTGGGCTTGCGCTACGGAACGGCTCTTGGCCGATCCGGCGCTGTCCGGGCCTATGCCAATTACTTCAACAGGGACGGGCTGCCCGGTGGGCAATTCGGCGACGCGGACGACGACTTCGAGGGGATCCAGGCCGGGTTCCGCATGGACTTCAACGGCGAGCAAGACCGCTTCACGGTGCAGGGCGATGTGTTCGATACGAAGACAGACCTGATCAAAGGCGACGGTGAAAAGGGCCGGAACCTGTTGGCCCGCTGGACCCGCGACCTCGGCCCTGAATCGAGCGCCCAGGTGCAGGCCTATTATGACTATTTCCAGCGCGACTATTTGCTCGTTCGCGATCGGCTCGAAACATTCGATGTGGAAGCCCAGGTTAATACGAGGCTCGGTTCACATGCAATCGTGATGGGCGCGGGCGCGAGGACGACCAAAGATCTCTTCATCAACGATCTCAATCCGTTCCGTCTGACTCCGTCGAGTGAGCGATTGTGGATCTTCAATGGATTCATCCAGGACACGTTCGCGGTGGCACCCCGGGTCGATCTCATCGCCGGCCTCAAGGTAGAGCATTCTTCTTTCGCCGGGTTCGAATTGTTGCCGAACGTCCGCCTGGCATGGCGACCGAACGACAGCAGCTTCCTATGGGCCTCGGCCGCACGCGCGGTGCGCGCACCGACCCGGATTGATCGCGATTTGAACTTCCTTCCGATCCTTGCGACCGCCGATGATTTCCGGTCCGAGAAACTGTGGGCGTTCGAGGCCGGCTACCGGGGGCAGCCGAGCACGCGCACGCAGCTGTCCGTCAACCTGTTCTACAATTTCTACGACGACCTCAGGACGACCGAACTCACCGATGGTGCGCTGCCCATTCGGCTGGCCAATGGCATGAAGGGCCGCACCTATGGGATCGAGGCCTGGGCAACGCACCAACTGATGCCGTGGTGGCGATTGCGCGCTGGCGTCGCCACGCTTCACAAGGAATTGGACGTCAAGGACGGCCACGTGGATCTCGCCCAGCGCGAGTCCGCAGGCAATGATCCCGAGTTCCGGTTCCTAGTGAGATCACAAGTGGACCTGGCTTCCAACGTTGAGCTCGATGTCGGATTCCGGGCAGTCGACGATTTGAAGCGGCCGTCGGTCGACTCCTATGTGGAGGCCGATGCGCGCCTCGGCTGGCGGGTTTCTGAAAAGCTAGAGCTGTTCGTGGCGGGCATTAATCTGCTCCAAGCGAAGCACGATGAGAGCGCCTATGACAATGGCGGCCAGCTGGTGCCACGAAGCGTCTACGCAGGAACCCGCGTTCGCTTCTGATGACCAGGCTCGTTTCCTTCAGAGCCCTTGCGGTCCTTCTCGGTGCGGCCTGCGCATTCGCGGGCATGTCCCCGGCCAGGGCGCAGTCGGTGGAGCAATCGGTCAAGGCGGCTTTCATTACCAAATTTCCCCGATACGTCGAATGGCCCGCGAGCGGTCGCGCCCAGGGGCAAGCCGTCGATGTGTGCATCGTCGGGAGTGATCCGTTTGGACGCCTCATCGACCAGGCGGCACGAAGCGATCCGAGCGCGATGGTAGTGCGCCGCCTTGACCGGGTTGACCAGGCGCAGTCGTGTGCCGTCGCTTTCCTGGTCGGCACGAACCCCCAATCGACAACCGCGATGATCGCGGCACTTCGCGGTTCACCGGTACTGACCATCACGGACTCGCGGTTCGGATCGGCCAAGGGGATGATTCACTTCGAGGTCCGTGGGGGCAAGGTTGGATTCCATGTCGACGATGCGCTGGCGGCACAAAGCAGGCTCACGATCAGTTCGCGGCTGCTCCAACTGGCGCTAAGCGTCCGGCAGAGGGCAAGATGAACTTGCTCTCGCGTCTCGCAGATCGATGGAATTCGATCCCGGCTGCGACGTCGCTTGCTGCAATTTTCCTGCTGCTGGTCGGGCTCGCGGTAATCTTCCAGAACGAGAATAATTATCGGACGGTGAAAGACCGCGAGACGCAGGTCCAGGCCGAGATCCTGGCCGCGAGCGTCACGGCCGCCCTGGACTTCAACGATTCTGCTGCTGCCCGCGAGTCGGTCGATGCCGTGCGCGTCAATCCGGAGGTTCGAATCCTCGGGGTTTACGACCAGCAAGGCACGCTAGTCGCCGGCTTTGCGCGCAATGGAGCCGTGCTGCCCAAGATCGCCGGCAGGTCAGCCGCCAGATCATCCGGATCCTCCGCCATCGTACCGGTAACCAGCGGCGGGGAGCGCATCGGGACCGTTCGGCTGGACATTTCGGCCGAGCCGGTTTCGCGCCGCATAACCCGTTACACGATGATCGCCCTGCTAGCTGTCATGGCCTCGCTTGTCGTGATGGTGCTTGGCGTCGCCCACAGCGTCCTTCGGCGAACCAACCGACGGCTTGAGGCCGCCAACCAGGAATTGGTCGTCCAGATGGAGGAACGTGCCAAGGCGGAGGAGCAGCTTCGGCAAGCGCAGAAGATGCAGGCGCTCGGACAATTGACTGGTGGTATCGCCCACGATTTCAACAATCTCCTGACCGTCATCCAGGGGTCGGCCGACATCCTGCAGCGCCCGAACCTGCCCGAAGAGCGACGAGCGCGCTTTGCCGCCGCAATCTCCACCACGGCCGCCCGGGCGGCCGCCTTGACTAGTCAGTTGCTTTCATTCGCCCGTCGCCAGCCACTTCGCCCCGAAACGGTCGACGCCAATGAACATATATTGGGAATGATCGACCTGCTCGACCGCTCGCTTGGGGAAACGATCGAAATCAGGACCGAACTTTCGAAATCGTCCTGCCTGATCGACGCCGACCGGGTCCAGCTCGAGTCCGCCATCCTGAATATCGGAGTGAACGCCCGCGACGCGATGCCTGATGGCGGCCGCCTGACCATTAGAACCGGTCGCGCGCCCGAAGACTGGGGCTTCGGACCGGCGGTGACTATCTCGATGACGGACAATGGGACGGGCATCGACCCCGACACGATGTCACGCATCTTCGAGCCTTTCTTCACCACCAAGGGGGTCGGCCGCGGAACCGGGCTGGGTCTTAGCCAGGTCTATGGCTTCGCCACGCAGTCGGGCGGAGACGCGCGGATTGAAAGCGTCGTCGGCGAGGGCACCACCGTGACGCTGATCCTGCCCTGCAGCAACGAGGTGCAATCGACACCGAAAGAGACCGCCGGACTGGGCACGGCCAAGCGAGGTTCCGGCCTGGTGCTGGTCGTGGATGACAATGAAGAGGTCGGCAGTTTCGCCGAAATCCTGCTCACCGAGCTTGGCTATCGGGTGATTCGCGCGCTGTCGGGAGAGCAGGCCCTCGGGCTTTTCGCGGAGAACGCGGTGGATTGCGTGCTGACCGACATCGTGATGCCGGGCCTGGACGGGATCGCGCTTGCCGAGGAATTGCGGAGCAGGAGGCCGGACCTGCCGGTCGTGCTCACCACTGGTTTCAGTGACGGGATTGCCGCCGGGGGGGCCGCCGACCTGCCCGTCCTGTTCAAACCCTATCGCATCGAGGCCCTGGCCGAGGCGATCGAAGGGGCACTGGCGCGCAATTCCCCGGAAACGCTCAAGGCTTCCTGACCGGCAATGCCTTCAGTGCAAGCGGCGCAATCCCCTCCGCCATCCGCTCGACCCCGGCCGCCGTGGGGTGAACGCCGTCGCGCTGCATCAGCGCCGGGTCGGTGATCACGCCCTCCAACACGAACGGATAGAGCGAAGCTCCGTAGCGAGCTGCAAGATCGGGCCAGATCGGCTCGAACGTCCGCGCGTAATCAGGCCCGAGATTGGGCGGCGCGCGCATTCCGGTCAACACCACCGGGATCTTTCGCCGCGACAGCTCCTCCATCATCACCGTCAGCTCGGCCCGCGTCTCGCCCGGCGAAAGCTGGCGAAGCGCATCGTTGCCGCCAAGCCCGAGGATGACTAGGTCGGGTGCCCGCGCCAGGCTGTCGAGGGTGAACGACAGCCGCTGGCGACCCGCCGCGGTCGTGTCGCCACTGACGCCCGCATTGACCACCGTTGCATTGACCCCGGCCGCCCGTAGCCGGGCCTCGATCCGCGCCGGCAAACTCTGGCTCTTCTCCAGGCCATAACCGGCATAAAGGCTGTCACCGAACGCCAGTATCAGCCGCTCGTCCCCTTGCGGCCGCGCTGTTTGGACCGGGCCGGTCTCGGCGGTTTTGGGCACAACCGGTGCCTCCTGCGAGCATCCGGCAAGGATGAGAAGGCCCAAAGCCATGCCGCTTGTCGAAAAGATCCGCCTTTTCCTTGCCATTCTCAATCTCTCACCCAAGTGCGACTGCCATGACCGACGATATGATGATCCACGCTCGCAATGTCACCCTCACCCTCGGCTCGGGAGACGGCGCGACCGAAATCCTGCGAGGAATCGACCTCGACGTCGCGCGCGGCGAGCGTCTCGCGATCCTTGGCGCGTCAGGCTCTGGCAAGTCCTCATTGATGGCGGTTCTCAGCGGACTCGAACGCGCGACGTCGGGCGGCGTGACCATCGTCGGCGAGGATTTCACCGCACTCGATGAGGACCGGCTCGCCCAGGCGCGGCGCGGCCGCATCGGCATCGTGCTCCAGGCTTTCCACCTGCTGCCGACCATGACCGCGCTGGAAAATGTCGCGGTACCGCTCGAATTGGCCGGCATGGACGACGCGTTCACCGCCGCCCGCGCAGAGCTGGAAGCAGTTGGCCTTGGCCATCGCCTCGATCACTATCCGGCCCAATTGTCGGGGGGCGAGCAGCAACGCGTCGCCATCGCCCGCGCCCTTGGTCCCCGCCCGGCCCTGCTGTTCGCCGACGAGCCGACCGGCAATCTCGACGCCGTCACCGGCACCGCGATCATGGACCTGCTGTTCGAGCGCTGCGACGCCACTGGCGCGACCCTCGTCGTCATCACCCATGAGCCAACGCTGGCCGCCCGTTGCAACCGCGTGATCGAACTAGCGGACGGCCTGCGCGTCGCGGAACGCGCATGAGCAATTGGCGGCTGGCCTGGACCATCGGCCGGCGGGAGCTCGACTGGAAGTTTCGCGGGCTCCGCTTGCTGTTCTTCAGCCTGCTTCTCGGGGTCGCCGCGCTGGCGGCGGTGGGAAGCCTCGCGTCGGCCATGGAGCGTGGACTTGCTACGAGGGGCAGCGTGATCCTTGGCGGCGACGTCGAGTTCGCCCGCTCGGCACGTCTCGCCACCGCTGAGGAGCGCGCGCTGTTCGCGTCGACGGGCCGGGTCGCCGAGTCCATCGCCATGACTTCGACCGCCGTGACCCGGGATCGCTCGATCCCGGTGCAGCTTAAGGCAGTCGACAGCGCTTATCCTTTATACGGAGAACTACGGTTGACCGACCGGCGAACGGCCGGCGCCCCGCCCCCCGGCGAAGCATGGATCGACCCCGCCCTCGCCGCTCGCATTCCCTTGGGTTCATCCTTTCGTCTCGGCACCGCGACCTTTCGCGTCGGCGGTGTGATTGCCGAGGAGCCCGACCGCCTCGGTGAAGGCTTCGCCCTCGGCCCGGTGGTGATGGTCGCCCTGCGCGATCTTCCGTCGACCGGGCTGATGCAGCCCGGCAGCCTGTTCGAGATCCGCTACCGGATCACCACCGCCGCTGCGCCGGAAGCGCTGATCGAGCGCACAAAGAATGCCTTCCCCTCAGGCGGCTGGGAATCGAAAACCCGCGACAATGCCGCTCCCGGTGCCGGACGCTTTTTCTCGCGCATGGCTGAGTTCCTCACGCTGATCGTCCTGACCGCGCTGGTCATCGCCGGGATCGGGATTGCCAACGCCGTCGCCTCGTTCCTTCGAGCGCGCCAGTCGACCATCGCGACCCTCAAGGTGCTCGGCGCGGAATCGGGCTTGGTGCGGCGGGTCTACGCGCTCCAGATTGCGCTGGTGGCGGGGCTGGCGACCATCGCGGGGCTCGTCATCGGAATGCTCGCCGTGCCGATCGTGTCGCGCGCTGCCGCCGGGGTGCTGCCAATTGCGCTCGAGACCGGAGTTGCGCTCGGGCCACTGCTCCTCGCGGCTGGATTCGGCCTGCTCACCGCAATGGCCGCCGCCGCCTTCCCACTCGCCCGCGCCGCGACTGTTCCTGCCGCGGGTCTTTTACGCGGCTCGGTCGATGCCCGGCGAACCTCGCTCGCCCAAGGGCTGCCATGGCTCATCGTGCCCGCGGCAGCAATCCTCGCCCTCGCGCTGGGCAGTGCCACCCGACCATTGCTTACGGCTTACTATCTTGGGGCGGTGGCTGCGGTTCTCGTCCTGCTAGGCGGGCTCGGCTGGCTGGTCCGCTGGGGCAGCGCAAAGGTGCCGCGACCGAAAAACCCCTTCCTCCGCCTCGCTTTGGCTGGCCTGCACCGGCCCGGCGCCGGGACCATCGGGCTGGTCATCGCCCTTGGCATCGGCCTCACTATGTTCGTGCAGATCGCCGCCGTCCGCTCGAGTTTCGACGCCAACCTCCAGCGCAACATCCCCGAGCGCGCGCCGGCCTTTTTCGCCCTCGACGTGCCGCGCGACCGGGCCGACGAATTTCGCGCTGCCGTCCGTGCCGCAAGCCCATCGGCCGATGTGCAGATGGTGCCGCTGCTGCGCGGCATGATCACGGGTTACGGTAGGACCAATGTCGCCGACCTCGCGGAAATCCCGGAAGGCGCCTGGGCACTGCGCGGCGAACGCGGGCTGACCTACGCCGACACGCTTCCCGCCGGGAGCACCCTTACCGCGGGCCGCTGGTGGCCGCGCAATTACAGCGGGCCGGCTTTGGTCTCGGTCGACGAGCGCCTTCGCGACGCGCTTGCCCTCAAGCTCGGCGACGAGCTGCGCTTCAGCCTTTACGGGATCGAGCGCCGGGCCCGGATCGCCTCGTTCCGCCGCATCGACTGGGACACGCTCGGCTTCAATTTCGTGCTCGTCCTGTCGCCCAACGCCCTGGCCGACGTGCCGCATAGTTTCTCCGCAACCATCAGCCTGCCCGATCGCCGGGACGCCGCGGTGCGCGAGGCGATTTCGGCGCGTTTCCCCTCGACCAGCCTGGTGCCTGTGCGCGACGTGCTCGAACAAGTTGGGGAAGTGGCGGCGGGCGTCTCGATCGCGATCGCCTGGGCGGCATCGGCAGCAATTTTGGCCGGCATCGCGGTCCTCGCCGGCACAACCTCGGCCATGCGAGAAGCCCGCACTTACGACGGAGTGGTGCTTCGCGTGCTCGGCGCGACCCGACGGCAATTGCTTCGACTGCAGGCGCTCGAGTTCCTGCTGCTGGCATCGCTAGTCACGTTGGTCGCCCTGGTCCTGGGCCTGGTCGGCGCCTGGCTGATCATTACGCAATTGTTCGATTTCGTGTGGGACCCCGACCCCTTGCTCATCGCCGGAACAGTCGCGGTCGGCCTGATCGTCGTCCTGCTGGTCGGCCTCGCCGGAAGCCTCCCCACCCTCTCCGCCCGCCCGTCGCGAGCGCTCCGTACCCTTTAGGTCGGAGCCTTAAGATCGGGCCGGTTGGCGAGCAGATCGTCGACGACGGTGGGATCAGCCAGCGTCGACGTATCGCCCAGATTACTGACGTCCCCTTCGGCGATCTTGCGGAGGATCCGCCGCATGATCTTGCCCGACCGCGTTTTTGGCAAGGCGGGCGCGAACTGGATAACGTCGGGCGTCGCGATCGGGCCGATTTCCTTGCGGACCCATTTGACCAGCTCGGCACGCAGATCCTCGTCCGCCGCAGTTCCGGCATTCACCGTGACATAAGCGTAAATCCCTTGCCCCTTGATGTCGTGCGGCATCCCGACCACGGCCGCCTCGGCGACGTGGCGGTGGGCGACCAGCGCGCTCTCGACTTCCGCAGTGCCCATGCGATGCCCGCTGACGTTGATCACATCGTCGATCCGCCCCGTGATCCAGTAATAGCCGTCCTCGTCGCGGCGGCAGCCGTCACCGGTGAAATAATATCCCGGAAAATGAGTGAAATATGTCTGGAAAAAGCGCGCATGGTCGCCCCACACGGTGCGCATCTGCCCGGGCCAGCTGTCGGCGATCACCAGCGAGCCCTCGCCGGCTCCCTCGATGACCTTGCCATCGCCGTCGAGTAGTTCCGGCCTGACCCCGAACAATGGCCGCGTGGCACTGCCCGGCTTCATGGCCGTCGCGCCGGGCAGCGGGCTGATCATCATCCCGCCGGTCTCGGTCTGCCACCAAGTATCGACGATTGGGCAGCGCCGCTCCCCCACCACCCTGTGATACCACTCCCAGGCCTCGGGATTGATCGGCTCCCCGACCGTTCCGAGCAGCCGCAGCGACGACCGGGAAGTCTTGGCGACCCAGTCGTCACCCTCCCGCATCAGCGCGCGCAAGGCGGTCGGCGCGGTGTAGAAAATCTCAACCTGATATTTGTCGATCACCTGCCAGAAGCGCGACGGGTCGGGCCAGTTGGGTACCCCTTCGAACATCACCTGGGTCGCGCCGTTGATCAGCGGCGCATAGACGATGTAGCTGTGGCCGGTGACCCAGCCGACATCGGCGCCGCACCAGTAGATCTGCCCCGGCCGGTAATCGAACACATATTGGTGGGTCATCGCGGTCCACACCGCATAGCCGCCAGTGGTATGGAGCACGCCCTTGGGCTGGCCGGTCGATCCCGATGTGTAGAGAATGAACAACGGGTCCTCGGCGCCCATTTCTTCCGGCGTGCAGCTCTCCGACTGTCCCGCCACGCCTTTCGCCCAGTCGAGGTCGCGACCTTCGATCATCGCCACGTCTGCGTCGGTCCGCCGCAGCATGATCACCCGGCCGACGGAGGGACATTGCTCCAGCGCCGCATCGACATTGGCCTTGAGCGGAATCCGCTTTCCACCGCGAAGCCCCCTCGTCGGCGGTTACCACCAGGGTCGAATCGCAATCCTTGATGCGGCCCGCCAGCGCCTCGGGCGAGAAGCCCGCGAACACTACCGAATGCACCGCGCCGATCCGCGCGCAGGCGAGCATTGCCACTGCCGCTTCGGGTACCATCGGCAAGTAAATCGTCACGCGGTCGCCACGCCTGACACCCTCCGCCTTGAGCAAATTGGCGAACCGGCAGACCTCGCGATGCAACTGGGCATAGCTGATCGTCCGGCCCGGCTCGGCGGGGTCGTCGGGCTCCCAGATGATCGCTATAGTATCGCCCCGTTCGAAAGATGGCGGTCGAGGCAATTGGCAC
>CAAAJI010001174.1:0-12792 GCA_900642245.1 Fragilaria radians | reverse complement strand
CTAACATCATTTTACAAAAAAGGATGAATACATGGAGACAATTTTGTCATGTTTGAGAAAATGGACATCACCAGTTGAATTTGATGTAAGGAAGATGTCAATACTAGACAACATTGATGAAGAATCTAAACGGACTTTAAGGAATGAATCACTGATAGAAATTTGATCTCATGCCTTGCAGGCTATGTATATACCATCAACAATCGCAATCAATGGCACAAATTATATATTTTTACCATCCAAATTTACTGAGAATATTTTCCAACAAAAGTCATTATACCGGAGGTACTTGTGCTAGTTTAAATGTCATTACGGTTTTTGAAGATGCTGACTTGTCTATTTCTTTATCAAAACCAGTTGAATCTTCAAGTTGCAGCTCATTAATTAGTGCCAAGCCTGTCTTGACCTTATCCTTCTTGGTAGTCCCCGTATGTTGGCATGTAGTATGTACCTGTCTTGCATTCTTTTCTTTAGTTTGTTGATCATGTCTGATTACATGTGATCTAAAGAAGTTACATCTTTCTGAAAAGTACTTATCATTATCCAATGCTTCAAAACGGTATCAACTATGGCAATATTTTGTGCATTCTGTATCAATCAATGTTTCTTAATGCCATCATCACTCCAAGTAGTTTGGTCAAGTAGCACAAGTTCTGTGAATGCATCTTCGTGGTCTTGCACCTATTTAAACAGCCCCCCTTTGTGATGACAAGGGAAGACTGTTGAAATGACATTTTCTACTTTTTAGTCCTAACATTTCTATTGCCATCAGTGTCAAAATTGATAAACTAACTGATGCTATACCCAAATACCATCTTGTTTATTTCTATTCTCCATCAAGATTCTACATCCTATTGTACCTTGACAGGCACTGAGTTGTGCCTTTTACAGTGCGCGTGCATCCATTTTAATTTGAGATGCTGAAAGTTCTTGATCTATGAACTCAACAAAGCAGTCTATAAGAAGTAGATAGAGTTGACCTATCACACAAGGGAGCCAAAAATCATCAGTCATTCGTACAATCGTACAACTACCAAAAATGCGCAAGGGCATATAAGTGTTAGTATGACAGAGGTTAGTAGGAACCGGCAATTATTGTAGTGGTAATAGAAATCATGGTTTAAATCCCGCTGCTATCGCTTGTCACTTACCATTAGTAATAGTTAGACTGAATATAGAGACTTATACAATCTAATAGGGATACCTTGCATTTATTTTATGAGAACGTCTAGTTAAGACTACATTATTCAGGTTAACCCTTGTTTTTGTTGGCATTCATTGCTTCAGGTCAAAAGATGACTGATTTAAACATGATTAGAGTGATCCCTGTGGAAAGGTCGATGAGTGGCCAATCTGGTGGGAGAAGTTTCTTTCCAAGGCCAAGAGATTTGGTTTCAAGGATTTGTTGATGCGACGGTTGACAATCCCAAGTTCGGATGAAAATTTTGATAAATTTTCAGAGATTGGAAAGGATCATTGAGTTGAATGAGATTGCATGCAGAAAGCTCATTCTATCTATAGTTGTGAAGACTAGTCGAGGTAAAACGGCTTTTAATTTTGTAAAAAGCTACAAGACTAAGGACCATCCTGAAGGGGATGCAGCTACTGCTTAGGCAAAGCTCAAGAACAAGTATGAGCCCGTTTCTGCCCCTACTTTAGTGAAATTGCAAACGCAATTCAAAGGATTCTCCTTGAAGAAAGTCAAGATCCAGAGATTTGGATTATGCAGCTAGAAGACCTTCTAGTCAGGCTTGAGACAATGCATTCAAGCATTTCTGAGAATTAATTTATGATTCACATCCTGAACAATCTCACTTCGGATTATAAGCTACAGTTAGCTATGATGGAAAGAAGAGTTGAAGAGATTGAAAAGCCACTCACTATTGAAGAAATTAGAGGAGAACTAAGCCTACGTTTGGAAGATTAAACTTTAGTAAAGCTGAAGGAGAAGTTTAGAGGAAGATGCATAGTCTGGAGAACAATCCAAGGGAAAGTGTCAAAGTTATGGACAGCTCGGTCATAAGTTGTTCCATGCAAAAATCGCTCAATCAACAATGGGGGAAATAACGGTAATTCAAGAGGCAGAATTTATTGTTCGTATCAGGGCATGGCAAGAAGAATTGTTTCAAGTTGAAGAAGAAGGAAGCACAGAACAACAACAACCCCAATAAATATAACGGTAGTGGTAACCGGCAAAACTATTAGTCACAAGATGTACTTCAAAAAATGGAACTCTAAATGATGATATATTGATTTGTGACAGTGGAGCATGTGGACACTATTGTAAATCCACCCGAAGGTATGCTCAACACGAGTGACATTGATGAGAAGATCACTGTTGGTAATGACAACAGCATGGCGGCAACAAAAGTGGAAGTCTTAAGCATTGCATTGTTCAACTTGATGGATCTACTTTGGACATCACAATCAACAAAGTTAATTATGTTTTCAGCATCAACAATGCTCTTAAAAATGGATTCAAAAGGCACTTCTATTTGCTTGACAAAGGGATCTGCATCCATCACTTTTGACAAGGTCATTAATACTATGAGCAGAACCACTTCGGGCATTAAAATGATTGGTAATGAGTCCTGTCATACCTTAAAGTATAGACTAAAAAGAATTACATTAATTAATATCTGTATATGAAATGAAAAATATTCAGTCTGACATTAATTGATTAGACTAAGAGATGGATTTGTGTACCAGTGTTGGAGATGTCCAAGACTGGTAGTACAAGTGAATATAAAGAATCTAAATTTTCTATATATTTACACATCTGAGTTTGGGTAGTAAAGTTATTAACTATCCACTTTTATTCATATTTTAGCTAATTAAAACTAAAGATAGTTTTATATGGATATGGAGGGAATGAACTCATATCCTAATCAAGATTCACCAGAAAGTGAGCGCATGCACCTGAAGGAGTGACGTGACACCTTCACAAGGGGGTAATGTGGCGCAAATGAGAGTGAACTTCACAAGAGGGTGAAGTGGCGCGAATGAGATCAATTTAAAAATAGATCATAATTTCACTTTGTGCAACTCAGCATAGAGCAAGTCCCCTGATTAACGCAATCAATATGAATATATTTCACAAAATGATTCGACATTGT
This sequence comes from Fragilaria radians, assembly GCA_900642245.1. NCBI lineage: Eukaryota > Bacillariophyta > Fragilariophyceae > Fragilariales > Fragilariaceae > Fragilaria > Fragilaria radians. Next base: position 9,676 of record CAAAJI010001174.1, on the reverse strand, counting down.
GGAACACCGTTTGAAAAGGACCGCAACAATTCACAGTTTAAAGTTGAAAGGTGAATTCAAGGTCTGTGAAGATTGTGCAGTGGCAAAGTCAAGGCAGAAAAAGGTTAATCAAGACTGGAAGGAGGGAAGTCAAGCACCTGGTGAAAGAGTTTATTTAGATAAAAGCTCTATTAGAGAAAAAAGTGATGGTGGTTCTTGCTTCTGGGTATTAATAGTAGATGACTACTCAGATTATTGTTGGAGCATTTTTTGAAGACAAAAGGGGACCTTAAAGTCAAGGTAATGACTTTGCTTACAGACGTGAAGATATCTGGTGTCAAAGTTAAGATAATTAGATGCAATAATTCAGGAGAGAATAAGGCATTGCATGAAGAGTGCCAATCTAAAGGTTACGGTTTTTAGTTTGAGTTCTCTGGACCTAGAACTCCTCAGCATAATGGTAAGGTTGAAAGAAAGTTTCAAACCTTCTTTGGAAGAATTAGAGCTATGTTGAATGGCGCTGGATTAAAGGATGATCTCAAATTGGGCGTTTGGATGGAGTGCCATGACAGTTACCTCTTTATCAAATATAACTTCTGTCAAGCATTCAGAGGTTTGTCCACATCAACTACTATTTGGATGTAAGCCTAAAGTATCAGCAAGCCTAAGGTGGTTTGGTGAAATTGGAGTTGTAACTACCAAGGATAATTTTCAGGGCAAGTTGAAGAATAGAGGGACTCCATGTATGTTTGTTGGCTACTCTGCACATCATGCTCATGATGTCAACAGGATACTTAATTTTGAAAAAGAAATGATCATCAACTCTCTTGACATAATCTGGTTAAATCAAGCTTATAAAGAATGGATAAGAAAGAAACCTAGAGAAATGGGTGAGCAACAATTAACAAAGAACTTGATGAGATGAATAAAATGTAAGTGTGGGAATCATCAAAAAGCAAGATATCCCAAAGAATCATAGAACTATTTAATACAAATGGATCTTTAGGATCAACAGGAATGGAGTCTTTAGAGCAAGGTTGGTGGCTTGTGGTTACAGTCAAATTCCTGATCCTGAAATTGACTTTTGTGAAAGCTTTGCTCCAGGTATAAATGAACTAACTTGGAATATAAAGGCATAAATTGTGGATGTAAGAACAGCCTTCCAGCATAGAGATTTAGGTATGAGTTCTAATCCTAATGATTTTTTATTACAAACTAAGACAATCTATGGACTTGTTCAAAGTGCCAGAGAACTTGATAAAAAGTTAATTTCTGTTCTAAAGTCAATTGGATTAAAGGAAAACAAGTCTGATCCGTGGTTGTTGTCAAAATGGAGCCAGACCGACATTTTAATCACTGGGATCTATGTTGATGACTGCTAGGTGATTGTAAAGGAGCCCCATATTAATCAATGCATTGTTTGAGTTAAAGGAGAATAGATTCAACTTAAAGATCGAAAATAATCTCAAAGATCTGAAAGAAAGTCAGCCAAATGCAACTTTTACAACATAATCAAAAATCCATGATAAGGATAACTAAAAGAATCGCAGTAATGATTTATTATAGACCTGTGATGGCAACTTCCAATTCATTGAGAACATCATTTTATTGTCACAGCTTGGCTTTTTGTAATTTGAGTCTTTGACCAAATTCGGAAGCATTGAACTTCCTTGAAAAATTCGAAATCTTCAACTTTAGATTCATCTTCTTGACTATCTTAAATCTTGGCTTTTTATGTTTATAGCGGTGTCAACATACACTCTAAATTGTCATTTGGGGTGCTTGTTACCGTAGAATATCCACTTGTGGTGGAAGGCTGAAAGTGTAGCTACAGAGATCTAGCTCATTCAGTTTTAAAAAAATGGGTAATTTCAAACTCCCATTTGCTAGTCAATTGAATCTTGATATGTATGAAATATACAAAACCTTTTGTTGGACAATTTATATTCCAATTTTGTATTTCTTTTCGGACGTAGATTTCTCAGAATGTTCCAGAGGGGGTTTAAACTGCTTAATTCTAAAGAGTCCATCTGGGCTAATGAAAATGCCATCATCCACATACACCAGGAAGATTACCTTATTCCTGTAGAATATGCACTCATCAGCATTGGAGGGTTCAAAACCAATATCTTTTAAAGCCTTGAAATAAGTGTTGAGACCACACAACCTACCTTTTGCTGACCATAAAGATTCTTCAGCAACTGAAGTACATGTGTCTTCCCATCTCCATATTTGGTCTGAATGCCTTTTGGTAGCTCCATATACAGATTATATTCAATATCTACTTGAGGGTAAACTTGAATGAAATCAATTTAACAAGTATTTTAAATGCTTAGAATTGATAATACTAGCACCAATGAAAATAGAAAGCCAAATCACAGCAGGGAAGTGTGTTTCAAAAAAGTTGATGCCAACTTTATTTTCCTTCATACACATTGAGTAGTGCCTTCCACTTGCATTCCTGACGGGTCTTTTGCATCTCTTTCACGTTTTGTTGACCGTACTGCAGGCAATTTGTCATTTCCCTTAGGTACTTCAGATACTGAAATCAATTTCCAATGGTTGCAATTAATGTGGTTGTTTACTTCTTGAACTATGGCTTTGACAACAAATTCATCCTTGCTAGGTTGCTTCATAGCTTGGTCAAAGTACATTGTGTCAGCATTAGTGCGGGCAAGGAATGCTATTGCATTGCCCATGTCCTCTTGGACTTGATAATGCTACAAGATTATTGACTTGTTTCTCATAACTCTCCTGCATGTGGGTAGTCATACAAGGTTGATATTCATACTGACTGACATTTGAATGGCTTATGGAATTCTTAGGGGACTCTTGGATGTTGTCATCATTACTAGCTTTAGCAGGTGATATGTCTTGATTCCTGCGGTGCAAAGTTTGCCGTTTCATTTTTTCATTAGTATTGCACATGGTACCATCCTTCTTTGGAAAGTTGTTGTCAGTAGATTTAGCCCAATGCTGAGGGCTGAGTAGGAAATATGGTAATTCAGGCATATTGGGTGCTCTTTCGAATTGATGACTACACACATGACCATTGTCATCTTCTATTATCCATTGGATTGTGTCTTCTCCTTTAACTTCTAATGGTTTATCCTTGTTGATCCCTTGAGCCGTTTGTTGTTGGATTTTCAAGGGCACTGGCATCCAAATTTAGTGAGAACTAACAATAGCTTGTGAGTGATAAGTTTGTGTAGAAATTTCCAACAAAAGTCGATTTGAATGGAACTAAGGATCCACAACAACCAGACAATAAATAATTAAAATAGGTATCCTAGAGTTAAGACTAACATTATTTATGGTATCATTTTGCTTGTCTAAGCATAAAGCTGGATTTTCAAAACAGTAATGCTTAGAACTGTGAAAAAAATTTACTAAAATAAATATATTCTGATTGATGAAGAGATCTTCGTCAATCGCCAACTTAGTATGACTCAATCCTTGATTTTAATTAGACCTCTGTGCGATTTTCAACCAAGTAGTTATGATCCCAATAATTTGGATGTCAAAATGAATGTTCTCGTCGGCCATCCTGCATAATTGAAAACTAGATTTGACCTATGATATTACATCTGAACTCTTGAATTCACAGGCCTATTTCTGATTCACTCCATGCAGTATCTTCTAAGCTGGAACAAAACATATATGATTTGTATCCTACTACTACATACATTTCACATCAGATCTGGCTGTAAACTGATAGGAGGCAAATTTTTAGCCCTTAAGCACTTCTGTTGTAGAATGATCAAAATTGGGATTGTATTCCTCCTTATTTGGGTTCCTGTAGTTATAAATCAAAAGTGTTCCCCTCCTTGAGTTTTCGAACTTGTAAATTGTACATGTTTCCGACATTTTGATGTTAAACTATAAATAAGATGGACTTTGCTTAGATAATAAAAGATACAAATGGTTGTATTTACTGAATCAAGCAATAGTGGTCAAATTGCAAAATCAATAATGCAGTTTTGAGATGAATATTTCTTAGCACCAAAATCAACGGAAACAATATACTTTAATTCCATTGACAATAAATCACTTTAAAGTAGTTGATATGACTCTGCACAAGCAGCAACATTCTTTGGACACTCCTAAGGTAGTTAATCGAATTATAGACCCCATTTTTCTTTCAATTACTTGCTACACGATCTTTGCATGTAGGTATACTTTTGAAATTTGGTCCTTGTATATTTTATCATGGGGATCGGATGACAATCTTCTTTTTCCGATTCCCCCCCCCCCCCCGACTGGTAAGAAATGAATCCAGCACATAGGAGTCTTAGTATGCTCCATCTATTGTGTAACACACCTGCCATAAGTAAAATGTTAGCTAATTCAAATTTTTCTATTATTGCACGCGATTCGAATTAGTTTGTTTGTCATTTCATTGTTTGAGAGATCCGTTGTGCCGGAAATTTGTCAGTAGTCATAAATGCAGAAAACCTGCTAGGATGCATCGTAGGAAATTCCTTTTATTTCAAATATTGTTGATAAATCAACAGCAATGTCATCTGAATCAAAATACCTTACATACCTATAGAGATGATTCACACCCACTTTATATCTTGAAATGAAAGGTAATTGATTTACAATTGTATTCTCTTGTCATGGCTTCTGAATTGTTTAAGGAAAAAGCCGATTTTATGTGGATTATTTTCCAGTTCGGACATATACTTTTCATCTGCTTACGGTTTTCTACGAGAAAATTCCACTGTTTTATGACATTTTAATAGCTTTCTTTTACGCAAATAACGTTTTCCGGTACATTTTTGAACATATACCTTGGGTGCATTTTTTTATCCTCACTATCTGTCAACAAAAGTCAATTAATTTTACGAAAAATTGAATGAACGCAGCAAATCGATAAACAAGACATGTGAATATCATCATTATGTTTCTTTCCCTTAGTAATCTTATTGATTATGTTTATGAAATACAGTGTGACAGCAATTTTCCATTTGTTTACAGAACACTCAGCTAAGTTAGCTTCGAGCAATCAAAATCTGTTCTTTTTCGTAATTTAACTGTGAGTTTTTCTAGTTTCTAATTTTATCTATATTATTTCACATCTATTTTATGAGGCTGTTTTTTGGGTGAGTCAAAGCATTCATTATCATGAGTTGCAATTGTTATTGACATGACATGAAAATTTTGGGTGGATTTTTCTTGTATATCCAGTATGTTGGGAATTTTTTGAAGAATTTAAGATTGAGCAGCCAAAAAATGAATGAATCAAACGTTATTGTTGATACCTACAAATTTGTATATATAATAGCATTGTTACATTGAAATACTTTTTAAAATGGAATGAAAAGTTAACCCTGAACCTAAAAACCTTTTTGCCCACTTATGCCAGTCCTCTCCTTTCCCTATACTTGATAATTCTTATAGATCTATGCGTTTTATCTACTGTGATGTTATACATTTGATGCAATTATAAACATGTTAAAAGAAGTCTTGCTGATGTCAATCTGGAGCACATATACCTCGAAGCTATGGATATATGAAAGACCTTTAACCGTAAAGAAAAGGAAGACCTTGTTTTTTCCCATGCTTTGATTTACGATACTAGAATTTTATTTTGAAACGGTCACGCAACGAGTAAATTCATTCATGGTATGTAAGAAATATGCCAAAAATAAAATATGCTTGGAAGGTACTATCGCGCATTTGCACTTGATTCATAAGCACTTTAGATAGATTTCTTTCTTCTGGTATTCCTCCCAAAAAATGTATCTTTATGCATGCACTATGTTGAGATATGCATAGGCCCAACATGAACTTATCATCAAATACCGTGGGAAATTACATACCCACTAGCAGATGTAGAAAAATAGGTGACCATTGACTTGACGAACCAAATGCTGAACCATCAGCTTAAAATAGAGCCAATACTTAAAACAAAAAGGTTCTATTTGAAACAAACTGCAAAAGTATTCCAAGGGAGACCATTTTGGCTGTATTTCTAAAATTTGAGACGTGAAACGTTTCCTTAAAAACGACTCAACGGTCGCATCGAGGGTACATGTATCGAAAAAATCTCATACCAAACATCAAAAATATGAGTTGAGCATTGTGTGTCAATAAACTTTCTGTATGACAGATTTCCCTCTACCGGCATCCCTCCAAGCATTTTGATTATGATGCATAGGGACAATGTGAAGTTATAATCTAATACCTTGGAAAAATGAGTACTAGCAGAGGCGGACAAATTAGGTGACCCGTGAATTTGATGCATGACTTGCTGAACCATCAGGTTCAACTAGATCCATAAAAGTTTTCACCTGAAATAAACCGCAAAAGAAATTTAAGGGAGGCCTTTTAGATGTATTACTATATTCGAAGAACCTTACATAGGAATCAATAAATAAATCAATTTGATGCTTGACAAATAAACAAAAAATAATGAAACTGCCTGCACAATACTGTGGAAGGCAAATAACGTAAAAATTAGAAGTCACATTGATTGCTGACAATGAAGAGTAGTTAAGTAATGTGCCTGGTAAAAGAAATCCACTCAAAATCACAGGAGACAAAGTTACTAGTACTAGAATCTTATATCCATTTTCACAACAGTTGGTATAGCCATAATCATTATGCAGCCATGTGCAATTATTGCAATGAATGCGCTACTTGACAATATGATTAATCATTCAGCAACAGCAAAGGGTGTCAATCACCTTGTTGTAAGCATTTAGAATGCAAACAAGAAATGAAAGTCCTTGACCACCTTTCCAAATGTTTCTTCCCAGAAAAAGTTCAAAATCTTCAATTCTAGATTGTCCTCTTGATCATCTGAAATCTTGGCTTTTTATGTTTAAGGGGGGGGGGGGTTGGGGGTGGGTCACCTAAGTCTATCCTCTTTCGTACGTTTTCTACGGAGAATGGACGATGATGATTTTTATTGGATAATGTCCATACCCGCGTTAGTAGACTACGGAGAATGGACGATGATTTATTGAATAATGTCCATACCCGGTTTAGTAGATGGATTTCTACGTAGAAGCTTTTCCCTCCCAAATATTGAACAGTATCAAATTTCAAGTTTCATATTTTGGTACACCGTTTTACCGTCAGCCACATTTTTGGGTTGGGTGAATGTAATCGAACGTACTGTAACGCAACGATGTGTGATAGTCTTGACACAAAACCGAATAGTGTATCGCTGTCGAATGAAACCAATATCCTGAAACGAAAGATTGGATCCATTTCTCAATGGGATGTAGTAAAGCGTGCAGCAACGATTAGTAAGGAAAACTTGGAGGTCAAGTTGGATGCTAAGGAACAAACCATAGGTTACAATGACTCTTCCATTTTTGACGATGCGTATGACGATAACGAAAGACAAATCTCTGGACTTAGTTATTTTTTGGCTCTTAATATGCTTTCATCGTCTGCCTTTACTGAAAACGAAAGATCAATGACCAACAACACTTATTCTAGGGACATCAACTCTGGAAATGATAGTCGCAAACCAGGATTCTCCAGGATTATTACACCCGAAGAATCCTGTGTAGCAGCTAAAAATGATGCAAAGAGTAACATGACTCAATCATCAGACCTTATGCCTTTGACAAAACAGACAAGCAAGGCATTTGCTCAAAAGTTGGCTGGTGACCCGGCATTCACGCGTAGACCATTTACGTCAAACGATACACTAAAATCTTTGGCAGATGTGGCTTCATCCAGTTTATTTATGCCAAAGACAGATAATCGTGACGTTCCGTTAAAACCTAATGACATGGGGTTGGAAATGAGGTCGACAGCAACCAACCACGAAGCGAAACATAACATTGTGAATCCCAACATTGTTTCTATGACTGAAACAGAAAAAGTACAACTCGTGATTTCCAATGCTTCAATCTGTGATACTCGCTTCTCGCAGAATATTCAATCTCCCCTTGTATTATCATCGCAGAAAATTATTGATGAAACTTTCATACCGGATGAAGAAATTACAGAGGCTGACATTCTTTCTGGTAGAGGTGGAAAATCAAATCATCATGTAGGAAATAAACGTTTTCGCCACCTTGTATCAGAAATGAAGTCAATGTATCGCTCGGCAGGTCAAAAAACGGACAAGACAGCTCTCTCTCAGGGTATCATAGCTTACGTCCATAGCTATGGGGGGCGTTTTCTGATTCAAGATAGAACATCCAATGATCCTCAATGGCGTGAAATGACGACAATGGAAGCGCGAAAGAAAACAAGTCAAGCATTGCGAGAAACAAAAGCACTCAAGTGGACACTAGACGATCCGAATTCTCAGATGGAATCCACATAATGATTGTTCTTCTGTTTGTTGGAGCTCACTTTGCATAATTCAATCTTTTTCTTTCTTACATCAATAATTAGGAGTACATAAACAGGGACTAAGTGAATCCAAGGGAAGGCTTTATTGGTATCAGTTGTCCACAGAATTGTGTTGGCATTTGGGAATTCATTTGCCATGACGAGGAAACTGGAAGTTGACAATCATCAATCTGAATTCATTCTTTCGTTGGGGAGCTAGAACTTACATATAATATCCAGAGCCATATATCTTTGCTTCATTGTCGTCAGTAGCTCATGTATTGATAATGCTCCTCGTAAGTGATGCTCTCTTGCCGAAAAGGGTTATCTTGAGAAACAAAAGAAGAAATCAATGATATTGCAAACCAACTAATAATCAAAATATAAGCAGCCTTGCCTCTATATGAATTAACGAAACAATTACTTGTCCAGTGATTTTACGTTGATCAATGTCTAACTTACTTGCTGTATTGCCATCCGATAGAGTCTTGTGACTCTGGTTGAAAACAATAGGAAACAAGGTGTGTACCACTTCAAATTGAAATCTTGAATCGAAACTTTGAGGAATGTATAGTAAGTAGGGAAAGAGTCATTCCAATGTCGAGTTGAAAATAATTGATTTTGGTTGTGCAATCGTATGCATCAAGAGGATTATCCTGTCTCATGAAAATGGCCTGTTTCACATTGAGACTTGTTATTCAGTCCGAGCTTGTACATTGGGACAAACTTTAAATTTTGGCTGTCTCTGCTGCTAGATGGGAATCGACGTGTTCATTCATGATTGTGGAAATCTACCAATCCACTCCGCTCACAGGAGTGACGTTGCACTTTCATTTAAAAAATTGGCATAGCCTCTTTAGGTTAAAAATACTTGAAAAAATTGCATTATTTGAGCTCCATTATCATTTTAAACATGTCATTCCATCAAGCTCACACGTCCAGAGTATGAAAGTATTGATTATGTTACTCTTTATTCTGAAACGGCGCCAATAGTTCTCGACACTTGATTGTTTGATACAAGATATCATGCTACTTAAAATCAGACACCACCCGTTTTAGTGAGTACATAAACAATCCTCTTACCTCTTTATTACAAGAAATAAACCCAATACTAAGTATGACGAATGTCCAATAAATGGAAAGCCACAAATTTCCCAATCATGATAAAATTTCATCTTGCTTCAACAACTCAGGGAATTCGTTGCCAATATGCTGCTGACTCCAATTAACTTAAATTTGTGCAATTGGCAATCTTCTCAGGTTATTCACCAATTTTTACCAAGACTTCTTAGAGACGTGTGCACCTTTGGAAGAAAGGCGGAACATATGAGGTCATGAACAAGATGAAGAAAAGATGCCTATTACGCATTTTCTTTAGTAATCGGGTTATAGA
>CAAAJI010001172.1:0-12813 GCA_900642245.1 Fragilaria radians | reverse complement strand
CAGGGGTCGACCCGCCAGACCGGCTGCCAATTCACCTTCACCTGCGACGGCTCGCTTGCGCGCGGTCCGATGCTGGCGAGTTGGGCCCGCGCCCACCGGGTTGCCGCCGCCGCACTGGCCGGGTCGGTCTACCCGAACGTCGGCAACGCCACCCATTATCACGCCGATTATGTCGTTCCCTATTGGGCTTCGAGCCTCGCCAAGACCGCGGTCGTCGGCGCCCATCTCTTCTATCGCTGGAGCGGCGGTTGGGGGTTGCCCGGTGCCTTCGCGCAAGCTTATTCCGGCCGCGAACCCGATCCCAAGCTACTGCGGATGGCCGCGATGAGCGTGGCCCGCATTCCGCGCGCCCCCGATGGCACGCCGATCACCGCTGGAGGCACCCCGGTGGTTACCCAGGTTGCCGGTACTGCGGTAAAGGTCGAGCCGGACGGCAAGCGCGTTCGTGTCCTGTTCACGCCGCAAGCCCGTGAAGCGGTCGAGAAGGTCATCCACAAGCCCTATATCGAGCGCGTCGCCGCGTCGGACAATCTGCGCTACACCCTTGGCGACATGGCCCCGGTCGCGACCGAACAGGCGTTTGGCACCAAAACCGGTGCAACCGACACCTCGACCAAAGCCAATTAGAAAGAGGGTTTCGCTTTATTTCCCTGAATGCAGGGAATGGCGCGAGTGACGGGACTTGAACCCGCGGCCTCCGGCGTGACAGGCCGGCGCTCTAACCAACTGAGCTACACCCGCTAATGATTGCGTGGGCGGGCAACTAGGTCAGCCCCCCCGCACTGTCAACGCCCCGTCATCGGGCGATGTCGGGTTTTTCATCCTCCTCGCCGACATGGGTCAGCGTCCCGTCTTCGAACAGGAAGCCGGCGATGTCAGGCGTTCCGGCCGCCGCGAAGACGGTCTTCAGGATGATCAGCAACGGCACGGCAAGCAGCGCCCCGGTCGTGCCCCACACCCAGGCCCAAAAGCTCAGCGCGACGAGGATCAGCAGCGGATTCACCTCGATCTTCTTGCCGACGATCATCGGCGTGATGGCGTTGGCCTCGACCGTATGCATCGCCAGAAAAATGGCCGGCGGCAGCAGCGCCGACCAGACGTCAGGGAATGACATCAACCCGCCGACGAACAGCAACAATGCCGCCGCTACCGGGCCGAGGTACGGGATATAATTGAGCACCGCGACGATCCCGCCCCACATCAGGGGTGATGGCATGCCCAATCCCCACAGGATCAGCGCCGTAAGCGCGCCGAGCGTAACATTGATCACCGTGATCGTGCCGATGTAGGTCGAGGTTGCCTCGACCACTTCCTGGATCACGCGGGCGGTTGTCATGGCTCCCTCGAAACTGCCGCGGCTCTTGATCGTGCGCCGGCGCATCGAGGTCCAGCCGGACAGGAAGAAATAGATTACCAGCAGGGCGAAGAACAATTGGATCGCCGCGTGCGGCGCGGAAGCGGTGATGATCCCGAGCATCGAATTCGGGGTCGCGATCCGCACCTCGCTGCCCCGGTCGGTGGATTCCGCGATCTGGGACACCGTCCGGTCGATGAATTTCTCGAGATTATTGTAGAGGTCGAGCAACGGCGCGAGCGTCTCGCGCACTCGGTCGATCCGTTCCGGAACCATCGCCACCCAGTCGATCGCCGGGAGTACGATCGAGGCGATGGCAAAGGCCGCTGCGGCAAGGAAGATGATCACGCACAGGCCGGCGGCGATGCGGGGGCCCACGCCGCGCCTCTCGAACCATTCGAGCAGCGGCACCAGCGCAATCGCCACCACCAGCGCGGCAGTCACCGGCAGGAAAAACTCGGCCCCGGCCCGAAGAGCGAACGGGAGCGCGATCACCAGTCCGATCCCGCCGAGCAGGTTGAGCGAGGCAAGCAGGCGGACGCGTTTGGCCTCGAGCGTCTCGGCATCGCTGGTCACGGCGGGGGCAACAGCCTGGGCGCGGGTCTTGCGAGGCACGGTCATGCCACCTGCTTATCGGGCGTTGCGCGCTTCATCCAGTCGTTTCGGCTGAGGCGCGCCGCAGCGATTCAACGAGCCGCCAATGCAGCCCGCGCACGGGCTTGCGTTCGGGCGGACAGTTCGGTCATCTCAGCCATCGCTTGGAGCTCGGCGAGCGAAGCATTGCCCAGATTGACGATCTCCACCAAGCGGCCGAATCCAAAGGCGGGATTGGGCCGCTCGACCAGTTCGATCTCGTCGCCGCCCTGGACCCTCCCCTCCTCGATCACTCGGTAATACCAGCCGGCGCGGCCATTACTGACCATTGCCCTGGGCAATCGACTGTCGCCGAAGTGCAGTGCAAATTTGAAGCAAGGCTGGCGCGGCTGGCACACCTGCAGGCGCGCGGTGCCCACCGCATGAACGTCGCCGACGCACAGATCGGCCTCGATCCAGCCGTCAATCGTCAAATTCTCGCCGACGCCGCCGGCGACAAACTTGTGCTCGTGCTCCGGGAAGTCCGCTGCCCACGCGCGATGATGCTCGATCGGATAGGCATAGACCGCCTTTTCAGGGCCGCCGTGGACATTGAGGTCCGCCTGCTCGTCGCCGGCGAGGCCAAGCAAGGTCACGGCGACCGCGCCATCGACCGCCGATTTGACGAACCCGCTCGCCACCCCGTCGGGGCCAAGCGGGGCGATCCGGCCAACCTGGATGGAAAGCAAAGTGGCGGCGGTCATCAGTCCCCCACAGTCCTGCTGGTGCCCCCGGTCCGACTCGAACGGACACTCCTTTCAGAACTCGATTTTGAGTCGAGCGCGTCTACCATTCCGCCACGGGGGCGCCGCAGCGCGGCTTCGCTAGCCGAAAGTGGCGCGGCTCGGCAAGTGGGTGGCATTCATTCAACCGGGGCATGGGCGTCGCTGTGATAGGGGTCGGAACCATATCTATTGGGTCCCCGCGTTCCGCCATTCATCAAAAAGCCGAGCAGCAAGAGCGATGCCGCAAATGTCACCATCCCGATCAGCATCACAAGGCTCGCCATTTCCATGTCGGGCAGCTCTCCACGGCTGATGTCAGACACCATTTCGAACGTGAAATAGGCATAAGCGACGTAAGGCGCCCACAGGATCAGGAGCCACAGACCAGAGCGACCAGTGTCGTGAAGGCGCCGTACCTGAACGGCGAGCGTGGGCACGAAGGTCCCTGCCAACAGGATCAGGGTCACCGGTCCGTACAGCCACAGCATTGGCGCGATTCCGAGCCAATATTCGGACATGAAGGCGCCAATCGTCACAACCAGGACCGCCAGCACATACCACCAGAACTCGGCGCGCGGCGCTCGGCCCGCGAAGTCGAAATATCGTTTCAACGGTCGCACTGCCCAACCAATCGGTGACATCGTTCCCCTCCACACTTAGGTGCAGCCTAGCGCAAAGCCGATCCGCGGCCAGCGCTAGTTGCGCGGAGCCTGCCGCCGGTAGCTTAGCGCCTCCGCGACATGGATCCGCCCGAGCGCCTTGCCGTCAGACTCGGCATTGGTGCGGACCGAGTGATCGGCATATACGAGGAACTCGCATGGCGTATCACGCCAGATTCTAATATAAATGAGGGGTGTCGTACTGAGACTGAGGGCTTGGCTAGGCAACGTTTTTTTCGCCTCAAAGGCGGAAGAAAAAGTAGAAAACGATCGCAGAATACAAGTGCTTGTCGACCGCATGCGTCGAAAATCTTGATTGGAAACACTTTGATCGCCTCCAATTTGAGTAACCTTATTAATTTCATTAGTCGGCTACTGTTTGGGGGAACCCGAAGGGTATCCTCCGTTCGCCATGGGAATAAGGCAGTTTTGCAAATGTCTGGAGCCGCCCACGTATTCACGGGTGATCAGATTGACAGCATCTGGCTACAACGGGTTGAGCTTAGATCGCCAAGTCAGGTGGGTGACATGCTCGGACGAAGTGGCTTTGCCGCTAAGTTAGGATGTTTGAGCGCGATATTTGTGGATGAAAGGTGCGCTATGATTTGCGCTGAGACAATCGATCCAGAGCATGAGAAAAACGTTTCTGATACAACGCATCTCATCTTAAGGCTCGCGTCTGGTTATCAGGCTAGCGGATTGATCATGGCGACTAACGACTTGGGCGGTCGATTAGCCTCGTCCCAAAATATTCGCGAGTTGATCTTGAATCTGTATCACAAGGGCGACGCGGTGAGTGTACCGTTGCTAGACCACGTGGTTCTGACGTCAGTCGGGTGGCAAAGCATGTTTACCCCTAAGCGTGAGGAGCTCTGATTGAAGGGCCCAAGAACATAGCCAACAATCTACTCGATAACTCGACACTCAGACAAAGACCCCCTAGCTCGGCAAAGCGATGCTAGCGAAGGTTGGACGCGACGGGAAGCACTTGCCGAATCCGCGGCAACCGCCCACATCGCGGGCATGATCGACCGCTCCCAATGGAAGCGATTCCTGGCCCATCCGATTGTCGATTGGACGATCTTCGTCCTCGGCGTGCTTCTGATTTTGCTCGCACCCGTGGTGGGCGCCCTCCCTGGCCCGGGCGGAATATTCGTCCTGGCGCTGGGCTTGGCGATGGTTCTCCGCACGAGCCGCTGGGCACGACGCCGCTATGTCGAGTTCAAGCGCTGGCAGCCCAAGGCCGGGCGCTGGACCGACTGGGGCATGCGCCGCAAGAGCGCGCTTCGCCGCGAGGCAATCGCAAAGGAGCAGAAAGTCGCCGACGAGGAGGCGCTGGAGCAGGACGCCCGAAGCCTCGATGGCCCGGTTCCGGCGGTCAATCCGCTTGGGGGTCAGGGCAACCTCGGCAATTGACTTTGGCCGGTCCTCCCCCTACTGGCGCCCTCAACATCGGCCGCTTCGGCGGCCCTTTTAATTTTCGATTTTGCCCCGTCTACTTTGATTTTTGAGAGCATGAGCGATGAAGCGCACTTTTCAGCCGAGCAACCTGGTCCGGGCACGCCGTCACGGCTTCCGTCACCGCAGCGCGACGGTCGGCGGCCGCAAGGTGCTCAATGCCCGCCGCGCCCGCGGCCGCAAGAAGCTCAGCGCCTAATCATTCTTCGTAAACGGGCCGATTTCCTCGCCGCCAACCGCGGCAGGAGGTTCGCCATGCCCGGCTTCGTCCTACAGGTGCGCAATCGCCAGGATGGCGACCCGAGCACCCGCATCGGCTTCACCGTCACCAAGAAGATCGGCAATGCGGTCGTTCGAAACCGCATGAAGCGCCGCTTCCGCTCGCTCGCCCGGGACTTGCTGCCAATTGCGGGAATTGCGGGGTCCGATCACGTGCTGATCGGCCGCACCGGCGGCATCGAGCGCGATTATGCGACGCTTCGCAGCGAATTAAGCACTGCTTTGGCGAAAGCGGCACGGTGATCAGTAGGCTGCTCATCGCGCTCGCTCGCGGCTGGCAGAAAGGTCCGTCGAAGGTACTTCCGCCATCGTGCCGCTTCCAGCCGAGTTGCTCGGCCTATGCGATCACCGCATGGAAGCGCTATGGGGCCGGCAAGGGCAGTTGGCTGGCGGCGAAACGGATCGCCCGCTGCCATCCGTGGGGTGGGACGGGGCACGACCCGGTCCCGTGAGTTTTGATAGAGGATCACCTGAGTTGGGCAATAATCGCAACATGATGCTCGCGCTGGTATTGAGCGCGCTGGTCATCCTCGGCTGGTCGTTCGTCTCGGCCAAATTATTCCCGCCCGCGCTCCCGCAGACCCACAAGGTCGAGGAGGGCAAGGTCAAGCCGATCGCCAATCCGGTGTCCGACAGCGGCACCGTGCCCGCCACGCCCGCGGCGCTTCGCAACCTGTCGCAGGTGCTGACCGAATCGCCCCGGGTCGCGATCCGCACGCCGAGCCTCGAAGGTTCGATCAACCTCAAGGGCGCCCGGCTCGACGACCTCGTGATGGTCCGCCAGTCTGAAAGCATCCGGGACGGCGCCAAGCCGGTCCGCCTGCTGTCCCCGGCCGGCGCACGCGGCAGCTATTTCGGCCAGTTCGGCTGGGCCGGTCAGGGCATCGCGGTGCCCGATGGCGAAACCGTCTGGACCCCGAGCGCGTCGACCCTGTCGCCCGGCAAGCCGGTTACACTGAGCTGGACCAACCCTACCGGGCAGCGCTTCGAGCTGATCGTCGCGGTCGATGAAGGTTATCTGTTCACCGTGCGGCAGCGCGTCGCCAATCCCACCGCCAATGCCATTGCCTTGCGCACCTACGGCCTCGTGAGCCGCTCCGACAAGAGCGTCGACGTCACTTCCTGGACCAGCCACGTCGGCCCGATCAGTTTCCTGGATGGCATCGCCGACTATGGCGTGGATTGGGAAACGCTCGACGAGGACAAGGCGGGGATTACCCGCGACAGCCGCGGCGGCTGGCTTGGTTTCACCGACAAATATTGGCTGACGGCGTTGGTCCCGGCATCGGGCGCGCCGGTCGAGGCTAGCCTGCGCAAGAGCGCAAGCGGCGCCTATCAGGCCGATTATGCCGGGCAGCCGTTCACCGTCGGCCCAGGTCAGGCGGTCAGCAACGACGTCCGCCTGTTTGCCGGAGCCAAGGAAAAGAAGTGGCTCGACATCTACGAGGCAGCCGGCATCACCAAGCTTTCGAAATCGATCGACTGGGGCTGGTTCGAATGGTTCATGCGGCCGATTTTCGATTTGTTGAACTGGCTGTTCAAGATGACCGGCAATTTCGGCGTGGCGATCATCTGCCTGACCTTCATCGTCCGGCTGCTGATGTACCCGATTGCCGACCGCCAGTTCCGGTCGATGGCGGCGATGCGGCGGATCACGCCCAAGATGAAGGCGATCCAGGAGCGCTTCAAGGACGACAAGCCGCGTCAGCAGCAGGAAATTCTCAAGCTCTACAAAGACGAGAAAGCCAATCCCGCGGCCGGCTGTCTTCCGATCCTGCTCCAGATCCCGGTGTTCTACGCGCTCTACAAGGTGCTGATGGTCAGCGTCGAAATGCGCCACCAGCCATTCGCTTTGTGGATCAAGGATTTGTCCGCGCCGGATCCGCTGACCCCGGTCAATCTTTTCGGCTACCTCGATTTCACGCCACCCACCTTCCTTGCCTTGGGCATCCTGCCGATCCTGCTCGGCGTCACCATGTGGATGCAGTTCAAGCTCAACCCTGCCCCCACCGATCCGGTCCAGCAGCAGATCTTCTCGATCATGCCGTGGGTGCTGATGTTTGTGATGGCGCCGTTCGCCGCCGGTCTGCAGCTCTATTGGGTGGTGTCGAACATCCTCACCATCGCCCAGCAGAAGTGGCTCTATCATCGCTACGATCATGAGATGAACCCGCCGACGGCCGAGCCCGTGGTGGTCAAGAAATGACCGAGCCCGACAATGAAGAGATTGCCGAGCAGGCTCGAAAGCTGTTCTCGGGCCCGATCGACTTCCTGAAGTCGGCCCCGCAGCTTGAGCATCTCCCAACCCCCGACGCGCCAGAGATTGCGGTCGCGGGGCGCTCGAACGTCGGCAAGTCGTCGCTGATCAATGCCCTGACCAACCGCAGCAAGCTGGCGCGCGCGTCCAACACCCCGGGCCGCACGCAGGAACTGAACATTTTCGACGTCGGCGACCCGCTGGTGTTCCGGCTGGTCGACATGCCCGGCTATGGCTTTGCCGAGGCTCCCAAGGACATGGTCAAGCGCTGGCGCTTCCTGATCAACGATTATCTTCGCGGTCGCCAGGTCCTCAAGCGCGCGCTGGTGCTGGTCGACAGCCGCCATGGGCTGAAGGCGGTCGACCTCGAGATTATGAAGATGCTCGACGAGGCGGCGGTCAGCTATCACCTCGTCCTGACCAAGTCCGACAAGATCAAGCCGACCGCGCTCGATGCGGTGATCGAGGACGTGCGCACCGAATCGCGCAAGCACCAGGCCGCCCATCCGCTGATCCTCCCGACCTCGAGTGAAACCGGCGCCGGGATTGCGGAGTTGAGGACGGCGGTCCTGGAGGCGGCCCTTTCATGAGCAATGCGGCGTGAAACTGATCATCGGCAATCGCGCTTATTCCAGCTGGTCGTTCCGCGGCTGGCTGGCGTGCAAGCAATCGGGCCTGGAGTTCGAGGAACTGGTTGTCCCGCTGTTCGGGGAGGAATGGGAAAAGCGCCGCGAGGGGGATGAGTTTGCGCCATCGCTCGGCAAGGTCCCAATCCTGTGGGACGGCGATTGCGTCGTCTGGGACAGCCTGGCGATTATCGAATTCCTGGTCGACCGCGTCGGCCGCGACAAGTTCTGGCCCGAAGACGAGAGCTCGCGGGGGATGGCCCGCTCGATGGCCGCCGAAATGCATTCGAGTTTCGGCAATTTGCGCCGCGAACTGCCGATGAACGTCCGCCGCAATTATGGCCAGGCCGATCTTTCGCCCGAGGTCGTCGCCGAAGTCATCCGGATCCTCAACCTGTGGGCCCAGGCCCGCGCTCGCTTCGCCGGCGATGGCGATTATCTGTTCGGCTCGTGGTGCGCGGCCGACATCATGTTCGCGCCGGTCGTCACCCGCTTCGTCACCTACGGCGTCAAAGTCCCGCCCTTCGCCGCCGCGTACATGGAGGCGGTCCTCCATCGTGCCGACGTCGTCGAGTGGATCGAACTGGCACAGGATGAGCCGTGGGTGATCGAACAATATGAGAATGAGACGGCCTAATAAGGCGTTCCGTCCTTCCGAGTGTATCGCCCATCGCCCATGTTCCAGACGAGGTCCGCGTCGGGATAGTGGCAATCCCCCTCCCCATCACTATTGTCGATCGCGACGAAGGTGCACGGCCGGTCCGAGCGATTGATGAGGTGGTGACCGTTGGCGGCGTCCCCGGGGAAGGTCGCGATGTCGCCCGCCCGAAGCAACGTCTCGCCATCTTCCTCGATCAGCACCGCCTCGCCGTCGAGCATCACCACGATCTCGTCGATCCCCTCGTGCCAATGGCGCTGGCTGGACCAGGCACCGGGTTCGAGCACGCACTGGCTGATCCCGAGCCGGGTCAGCCCGCCCGTCGGGCCGACCCGCCGATAGCGCCGACCGACGATATCGCGCGCATAAGGGTCGGGGTAGCTGGTGGTCTCGATCTGCTCGATCCGGGAAAGATCGACTTTCGGCATCGCGCCCTCCTTGCTAGGCCGTGGTGATGCAGTCCCTAATCGATCCGGTCGATCTCGCCAAAAGGCTGATTGCCTGCCCCAGCATCACGCCCGCCAGGGGCCGCGTGTTCGACGAGCTGGAGGAGGCGTTGCTGCCGCTCGGTTTCGACGTGCATCGCTTCACCGCTGGCGAGCTACCCGACGGTCCGGTCGAGAATCTTGTCGCCACCCGAGGCCAGGGAAGCCCACACTTCGGCTTCGCCGGCCATCTCGACGTCGTCCCGCCCGGCGAAGGCTGGGCCACCGATCCGTTCTTGCCGACGATCGAGGACGGCCGCCTCGTCGGACGTGGGGTGAACGACATGAAGAGCGCCATCGCCGCCTTCGCCGCCGCCGCGTCGCGAGTGAACGATCATCGTGGCACCCTGTCCCTGTTCATCACCGGGGACGAGGAAGGCCCGGCGACGTTCGGTACCCCGGCGATCATCGACTGGCTCGCCGAACATGAATTGAAACCGGACATGATCCTGATCGGCGAGCCGACCAGCGAGACCGCGCTGGGCGACACAGTCAAGATTGGGCGGCGCGGTTCCGTCAACATGTGGATCGAGGTTCCGGGCACGCAGGGGCATGTCGCCTACCCTCACCGGGCCGACAATCCGGTCGCCAAGCTGG
Organism: Fragilaria radians; assembly: GCA_900642245.1. Taxonomy (NCBI): domain Eukaryota; phylum Bacillariophyta; class Fragilariophyceae; order Fragilariales; family Fragilariaceae; genus Fragilaria; species Fragilaria radians. The sequence continues at coordinate 3,082 of CAAAJI010001172.1, read as the reverse complement.
CCCGGATTGTGGCCGCGCTCGACTCGATTGTGCTCGATGACGGCAATGACGCCTTCCCGCCCTCCAATCTCGAATTCACCGACATCGGTTGCCCGCCCGGCGCGACCAACCTGATCCCCGGCGCGGCGACGGCGCGGCTCAACATCCGCTTCAACAACCTTCAGCGCGGCGCGGACCTGGTGCGGATGGTCGAGCAGGTCGCCGAGCGCGAAGCCCCCGGCGCGACCGTCGTTGCAAAGATCAGCGGCGAGGCCTTCCTCACCCCGCCCGGCGCGCTCTACGATCTGGTGGTCTCAGCGATCACCGACGAAACCGGCATTGCGCCAACCCTTTCGACCGGTGGCGGGACGTCGGATGGACGATTCCTCATCGCGCTGTGCCCGGTGGTCGATTTCGGGCTGCCCAACGCGACCATGCACAAGATCGGCGAGAGCGCGGCAGTTGCGGACATCGAGAAGCTGGCGACGATCTACCAGCGGGTTATCGAACGGGCCTTGGCCTAGGCCACCGACCGCTTGCGATCGGCAATCGCGACCCACGCCACATATTCGTCTTCGGACATCGGCGCGGCGAAGACATAGCCCTGCACCGTGTCGCAGCCCATCGCCCGCAGGATATCCGCCTGCGCGCTATTCTCGACCGACTCCGCAACGATCCGGCAGCCGACGCCCTTGATCAGATGGATCACCGCCTGGACCACGACGCGCGCCTTCTCGCTGGTCTCGATTTCCGCAATCAGCGTCTGGTCGAGCTTGACCCGGTCCAGCGGCATCGAGCGCAGGCGCGCGAGGTTGGAATAACCGGTACCAAAATCATCGATTGCAATGGACGCGCCCTCAGCTCGCAGGGCCGCAATCTCGGCCAGGTCGGCCTCGGAGCATTGCATTGCCGCCGTCTCGCTGAACTCCAGTTCGATCATCGACAAGGGAACGTCGTGTGCCGCGAAGGTGTGGCGCAGGCGGGTGAAGAAATCGACCCGGTCGAGCTGGCGGGGGCTGACGTTGAACGACAGCCGGCGCTCCACTCCCTGGCGCTGCCAGCCGCTCAGGATGATCGCCACCTGCTCCATTACCCAGTCGCCGATCTCGCCGATCATCCCGGTTTGCTCGGCAATCGCGATAAAGGTGCCTGGCGCGCGCATTCCGTCGCGCGGATGCTGCCAGCGGAGCAACGCCTCGACCCCCGTATTCTCGCCGGTGGTCAGGCTCATCTGCGGCTGGAGCGCAAGGCGCAGCTGGCCGCGCGGGACCACGTCGGTCAGTGCGTTCTCGGTCTCGACCCGAAGCTGGTGCTCCTTGGCCAATTCATCGCTGAACAGGCAATGCTGCCCGCCCCCACGCGATTTGGCGCGGTACATCGCGAGGTCGGCGGCGCGCATCAGTCCCTCGACCGTGGTTCCGTGCTCGGGCGATACGGCCACCCCGATCGACGCGCCGATATCGATGCTGTGGCCCTGCAGCTCGAACGGCTCGGAAATCGCCAGTGCGATCCGTCGGGCGACCATCTCGATCTCGGCCTTCCCTTCGATATGCGGGAAGAACAGGGTGAATTCGTCGCCGGCCAGCCGGGCCAGCAGCGGCCGCGTCTGGGTGGAGTCGCCCATCTCTGCGGTGACCACGACGCGCAACCGGTTCGCAACCATCACCAGCAGTTGATCGCCGCGCGCATGGCCGAGGCAGTCGTTGACCGCCTTGAACCGGTCGAGATCGACGAACAGCATCGCCGACTCGCCATCACCGGTGTCGCTAAGCATCTTGTCGGCTTCGGATCGGAAGTGAAGGCGGTTCGGAAGCGACGTGACCGGGTCATACATACCCAGCGCATGGGCGTTCTCGATCGAGGCTCGCACCTCCTCGAACAGGCTATCGACGGCGGCCGCCAGCTTGGGGTTGGAGTCGCGCAGGATCGGCGGCGCGGGCGAGGTCAAATCGCCATCTTCCACCGCCAGCAACCGTTCGGCCAGCGCGGTCAGCGCGCGGGCGCTTTCGCTATTGGGCCGTTCGGACGCGACGTAACTGACCAGCAGGCAGAACGCGCCCGCCACGATTGAGGCGACGATCTGCTTGTCGAGCTCGGTGATGTACAGAAATGCGGCGAGCGAGAACAGGAAGGACGCGACCCCCGCCGCTCCGGACAGGACGGCATTGCTGATTTTCTGGGCAGTTCCGTCTTTCATCGCCGCCATCGCGCCTTGTAAGGGGAGACGGACCAACCGCCATTCCACCTTTCGCCGGTTAAATGGTCGGGGTTAAATTAGCGTCGCGCGGCAAGGTTAACGACGCAGTATCAGGTACAGGCTGCCCCCTCCGCCGTGCCGGCGATGCGCCTGGCGGACCGCGGCGATTCGCGACGAGTGACGCGATATGGTCAACCAGTCGTTGACCGCGGCACGAATCCGGCCGCGCTCGACCGGCGGGTCGCCCTTGCGTGCATGGCCGGTAATCAGCAGCACGATCCGCTCGCCGCGTGCGATTGCGGTCTCCAGCGCCTGATCGATCGCCTCCCACGCCTGGTCGAGATTGTGTCCGTGCAGATCGAGCACGCGGTCCGGCTCGACCGATCCGCTTTTCAGCCGCCGGTCCCAACCGCCATCGAGGGTATTGGCGATCGCATGGCGGCGCGGCGGCGGCGGCGGCGGGCGTCTCGGCGGCAATGTTTGCTTCGGCTTGGCCTCGACGGCGCGTTCCGCCGGCGCAGGAGCGACTTCCGCGGTTTCGACTTTGGGGTCGTCGCGCGACAACGGGCGGATCGACGCGGTCACCCGCGCCCAGAGCGCCTGCTCCTCAGCGGACAGGGGCCGCATTTTGCCCCTGCTGCATCACCCGCGCCGCAACACCCTTGGGCAACAGGACGATTGCGCTTCCCTGCGCCGAAAATCCACCGGCGGTCGATTGGGCCCACGCCCCGGCTCCCCAGAACGTGTCATAGCGGTTGGCACCCTTGATCGCCCCGCCGGTATCCTGTGCAATCCACAGGCCGTCGCCAATATTCGCGTCGAGATCGAGAAATATCGGTGCACCCAGCGGCTCGAACAAAGGGTCCGCCGCGACCGTGCCGCGCGGAGTCACCGGCAGGCCCATCG
>CAAAJI010001171.1:0-12819 GCA_900642245.1 Fragilaria radians | reverse complement strand
GGATGTTTAACATTACGACATCTGGTTCAAGCTTTGTTAGTGGATCATTAGAAATTAAAAGTTGAAAATCAGGTCGATTCATGATATCTGATGGATATTCAGAAGATGAAACATTCGTTCCTCCTCCCACAACAAATGTATAGATTATCTGACAGACATTGTTGTAAGAATTTTCGGATGCATTCGTAGATTCTGCCATTTTTAAAAAAGCTTGCAAGGTACAGATTCGAGAATATACCAAAGGAGGCAACGCCGTTTCCCCCAACATGGTTGATCGTGACAATTGTCGATGTTTGGTATCATTCCGTTGACAAAATATTCCCAGTAGGAAGGTTGTTTGTTTCCTAGTTGGTAATTTTCCAGTTGATTGTCCTTTGCTCGAATGTTTGAATGTTGTACTCCTAGCCATGTTTCCTCCTACACATGATGACGATGATGATGACAAAGGCATACCAGCTGGGTCACAATGAGAATTACTTCCATGGGGTGCAGTTATATGACTCCAATGAGTGATTTGATAAACAACAATTGCGATTAGAATATGTTCGAGGAGACGTTGTCGACATGATACCATTCAAGCATTACACAATGTCGAATCAGTATGGGACCAGACCATACAAGTACACTAGAATAGATGAAAAACCCAAAAACGTACATTGTCGATTTACCTATACAAAAATAACTGTCATGCCTTGTTGATGCCAGTAGTCGATCATCATCACGCATAGAATTCATATAAATTGTGATGTTGCTTGTCACCTGTGCTACCCGTTGTCAGGAATATTCTCAACTGTTCGTAAGCTCTAGCAATGAGACAACCGGAAAATGTTCTGTATCAAAGCTCAAGTAGCAGACATGATATTAACTTTGTTCGTTAACATTGGAATTCGAAATTGGTTCCCAAACCTTGTTGGTCCATGACTAGCCTAATGGATGTTCAGGTCTAAGTTTTGCTAATACCCTCCCCAAATCCTGTACTCACCAAAGCATTTTTGAAATGGGTATCCATGATCCTTGATTAATTTTTTCATGGAATCGGGCTGGTGGTTGATTAACACAACCTCGTCTAGTGACTTGATATTGTGAAGAGTGACCTACCTTAAGCATTTTCCTCGTCATGAATGACCACTATTGTGTGATTTGAGGCTTCATTACCACTAGATTTGCCTTCAATATGTGAATATGTAGTGGTGATTGTTTGTAATTAAGTACTGTCATGATGCATTGGGAAGTTTTGGTTGTGGATAGAGTTGTCACGGATACTGAAGAACATCTTTCAACGTCAAATAGCATATCGGCTGGTGTGGACACATACAGATTGATGGCCCCGAAAACAATAAGTGTTGCATGGCTGCATCTCTTGATACCTTCACAAAAGGATATACCTGTCCCCATATAGCGTAATAGCTTTTGTAGCTGAATAAGCCTATCCTCACAGAAATGCCTTCAATACCTTAAAAATATAGGTTTGGAACTGCCCATTATTGTGCTGTGTAGCAGCAGCCCTGACGCCAAATAATGAAAGTCAATCAATCAAGCAGCGTATGAAAGAAAGGGGGGAAAATTCATTTAAAATTTTGCAACTACAATTTGCAAGTAAATAAAATGCAATTTTGGAATTATGGTCTTGGAGAGTATCTCCATCTGTGTACTCAAATTATAAAGGAATTATGCAATCAATCTGAGCTTCTCTGCTGTGCTATGAATACACCTCATTTTGTCAGAAATCATAAAGACTCTGACTTTAATCTATCGCATTATTCCTTCTTTGGAGAAAGCATTATGTTACTTGATATGGCCATGTTGTGCTGGTGCTTAGCATGTCTGTTTTCTTCCTAGTGCAACTAGGCAATCTCTGCATTTACTTTGTGGTAAGCTAGAAGTTTCAAATATTAATCACGATGAAAAAACCCACTGTAGAAAGTTATAAGCTACCTAATACGATTTTGTAACTTTCTCAAGATCCCGGGAAAAATCGCAAAATGTGACACTCAATCACAACAATCTGAATTGAGATTCTAATTCAATCTCCATTTCGATTGTTCTTCATCCTGACAAAGGTAAGATAAGACTGCTAAAGCCTTGGACTCTTTTGTACTGGTAGTATATGCAAGATCGAACAAAACATCTGCCAAAATTTCCTCCGTGGTCTAGAATCATGATCCCATACTTTGATCTTTTGTATACAGGGTATTTGAAGGCCACAGTTGTCCTTTTAAGAATTGCCCCCTAGTTCCTTTAATTTTTTTCTTGATACCGGAACTCTGAAATCTGGATATTCCCATAAAATCTCATTCTTTATCCTCTTTTCGGATTCGGAAAGGTAAGAATATTGCATCGGGTATGAGGTGGGATATGTGAAAGATGCAACTCCTGCAGTATCCCCATGAGACATAGCTAAAGCCTTACTTTTGCTATCATGAAATGAGCTTGTTGGAGGTGGAATGAAATTCATCCTTTTCTCCCAATAGCCTATGATAATTGAGTCAATTTCATAGTTCATCTTTCTTGTCACCATCCCTTCACTTACCTCGATATTCTCTGACAGCATCGTAATACTCGCTTGAGCCTTCCTCTGATGGATAGTAAGGGGAAATTTCTTCATGATATGTTGTGCCTTGCAACAGAGAGTAATGAGTTGGATAAATTGTGCCGCTGCGGGTAGAGTAAGGATATTCTTCATATCCTCCCAATGAATTCACTCCATTGTTTGTCGCTAATGAATTATCTTCGTAGATATTTCGAGAGCCGTAGATTGAACTTGGTACATCATTATAATTTTGCGAATTAAAGGTTGACCAAACTGGATTCTTCCCCTTCGAACAATGGTGATAACCAGATGTGTCATAATTGGAACTGCAATATTCAAAACTTTCCGCTGCGGCTTCTTTTTCCCGGTCCGTGACCTCTTTCAATGCCATTTCCTCTCTTTCTTGTCTCTGCGAAAGTAACGTTTTCTTTTGACTATGTCGCCAAAGGGCAATACTCACTAGGTACTTTTGACGTAAAGCGCGTTCTTCTTCGATAAACCTCTCTTTTTCGTGATCTTGAGCATTTTTCCATTGTTCTGCAAGAATCCTAGTGATTTCATTGTTTGTAAGGTTGGGGTGCTTCTTTTTCTCTTCCGCTCGATTGGCATGAGAAAACGCCAAAAATGCAGACATTGGTCGTTTGGGAATCCTTGCATCTGAGTTCATGCGCTTTTTCCTTGGTACTTTCCAAGGACCTGTGTAGTGTGATTTTTCAACTTGGAATCTAGCTTTATCTTGACGTGCTTTTTCTTCCCACAGCATTCGTTCCTCGTCACTTACGCTTTTCCAAGCACGGGATACAAGTTTCGCAATTTCAGTGGTCTGTATTTGAGTTCAAGCTTTAATTCAGTCAAAGAAAAATATCATCTGGACTAAGGAGCCATATTTCTCTTACCTTTTCGCTTCGTCCACACGCCAGTAACTCCTCTCGAATCGACTTGTGCTTTTCTGTGGAAAAGAACATGTATGCTGATTTGAATCTCCTAGGAAGGGTTATTTCTTGGCTCTCTGGTAATTAGACAAATGGTTCCAATCTTACCTTGGAGCTTGAGGAGCTTTCTTGTACTTTGGCTGAGTTTTCTTCCTTGTAATCGTTTTCGAATCAACCATGGTGTGTAATTTCATTGTTTGAGAAAGTCGAAGAATATCCCACCCAAATATTACTTCAATTTTAGGAAACGTTTCCCGCATACAGTAAAGTAGCGACTCAAAACGACGTTCTCCTTTTTACGTCGTGTCAGATGCATTTATGTATTCATTGATTGCTCTTAAGATCATTATGTCAGATTTACCTAATCATTTATTTTGATCTGGAATGAGGAGCAAAAAAACGGCATTTCGGTGTTATGCCTTATTATTATTTAAAGGACAGGGTAATCGAAGCAAGCTTTTTTAATCGGTCACTTAAATACAATACTGCAAGCAACGACCGATCACAAGAATGTACATTTCTAATACATTTAACGACTCAACTACTCCCGGTTTTAAAAGCTCGCGGAATCTGCATTATCGTAGACATTTTTTCAAAGATTATCCTTCCAACTGAATGAGAATTCTTGATGCGCTTCATCCTAATTCATCATGATTAGTCTCTAGCTGGATTTAGATAATTCAGAATATGCCATTTCACCAGATTTTTTTCCAAAAATTACTGTGCTATTAATAAAGTTAGCTGTTTACACAATTAATTATTGAAGGCGCAGCTTGAATTCTAGGTTACCTCGGCTCTTTCATGTGCTTGGCCAATGAGCTTTTGATGCCTTGCGCATTGAACATTATTCTTGTGATGTAATCCTACATCAGGACCTACATTTGGATTGGTAATTGTTTGACAAATATATTACTCTTGTAATATAGTATAGCGTAGTTGTATTTAATTTGAATCCAAAAGTCATCTTTGTAGATAAAAAAGTCCATAATTGTTTTCATCAGTGAGGCGCAGAATAAAGTATTGAAACAGAAGACTTATTGCTTTTGACACCATGCTTGAGGATCAATGTCCCAGTAGTAAAATGAGCATTCAGTTGATCAGATTGAGGGTTGACACCGCCAGCACCTTGACTAACTCAGTTGATGCTACCATAAAAACAGATTGTAAGCAAAGAAAATTGTACTAGACTCATACACTGAATAAATGAACCACAAACCGTTTGGGTCTCAAAGGAACAATAGCTCTGGAAGTATCATTTGGGGCAAGACTATGAGAATTACGAATGGTGGCTGGGAAATGGCGTTTCTAGACGGATATTTCGTCATAGCTGTTGAAGTCTAAAATTGTACAAATAGGTGAGGCTGGACGATTGGTTAGAAGATTACTGTATGTTTTAGTCTCAAACTGCTTAACAGCCCATTTTGCAAACATCAAGAAAATATACTATTGCTACTTTCATCTGCGTGTCGATTTTGGTTTTTATCTTAGTCATATAAAGAAGTGAAACTCGTCTTTGAGAATATCAAACAAGTCTGATTTGTGATGACGCTTCATTTTGTCTTGTATCCGGTACCTTATGAATGACATCATGCTGCCCTAAGGGCATAATCGGACTTATACCAGAGGGATTGGGCATTGTTATTGACAACAACGGTGATTTCCAACTTTACGTCATTCATAACTGCAGGACATTTTTCAAAATTCCCTTGACACTTCGCTTATCAGAATTATTATTATGTCCGATTCCACCAACTTTTGCAGACGTACAAAGGGAAACAACTTGAACGTTCCCATCCAAATCCTTTTTCAGAATAGCGCTAGTATCAAAATAACAATCTAATTGAGAAGTTAGCTCTCAAAGACTAAAAAGTTAAACTAAGATTTCCTTATTGAGCACCACCTTATCACAATGAACAAGTTGAAGATACTTGTCTGAACAGTTGAGAAGATGTTTTAGAACAAGATATAATTCTTCAAGAGCATTCACAAACATCCCTTGAGAAGGCTCAGGAAGTTCCAAGACTCCACAAGACTAAAGAATAAAGTAATCTTAAATATTTTTTACCACTGTGTAGTTTCTATATCTCACTGTAGAGTAATTTTAGAATGAAGTTAATGATTCAATTGCATTCAAAAAGAAAGAGGAGAAAAAAACATGAAATAAACTAGTTGTCTCGATAATCCAATCGCAGACTAAAAGGATTTGAAAATGGCAAAAGGACAAACGCTGAAATTGTCGGAAAACTTGTAAAAAGCAATATTATGTGGAACGTTGTGTACTTACATGCATATACTTCACCAGATGTAACATGATTCATAATACTCTTGAACGAAAATTTGCCACATACCATGGGAGGACTAGAGGAAAGATAAAGGAGGAAAATGTCCATAAAGTGGTGTCGCCACTTGACAAGATTTTGAAACTTTTAAAAAAGAAGCTATTCCCTAATACATATTAATCCCTTTCAAGATTTGAGGCAATAGTTGATAGGTACTTATAACCAATTGCTCTAAATAAATAATGGGCATGTTTTAGTACCTACATGACACAACAGATGAAATGGGTAGGTTTCCTTGGTAAACCTATTGTAGGAAACAAAAATTGAATTTTGTATCCAACATTTCCTCGTGTCACTTAGGAAACTATGAATCCTACCAGAAAGGATATATATATATTTATTATTAGATGGATCGCTTTTCTAAGACGCTACGATTGACAAATTCCTCGGATGTCTTGGGGCCTGCATAACTGGTGGGACGTGTATAGCCTTTCTTACCATACCTTCCAGCCATGACAACTAGGCCCGTCGTAGAATGTGATGATGATCCATGTAGCATCTCATCTGGATTCGCATGACAACCATAGGGATCTTTTTCTCGGAATTTCCTTCCCTTCTTTCCCCACTTTTGCATCGTCTTGTGACTCTTACCTCGTTTCTCTCCATTTCCTGCCGTTGTTGTATTCCCTCCTCCTCCACCTCCATCCATCCAATCTAGAATATCTAAATCAAGTTCTGAATCATCTTCCGGAATATCCTCTGATGCATCCAAGTTTTCGACTGTCGTAATCACTTTGTGATTTTTTTCTTGTTGTAGTGTGCTACTATTGAGCTTCTCCTGAAGCTTTCGAGTTTTTGTCAACGCCGTAGCAATCGTTTCTCGTCGAAATTCTTGTCCGTCAGTTGTCGGAGGGGCATGATTATACAACAATCTTCCCTCGGCATAATCCTTAATGACAATACGAGCAGCACGATGAAAATCAGGTACTCCCGAAGATGGTGCCAACATACTCCTTGCAATACAGTAGGTTGTCAAGAGATCTTCACCAGACGGTGGAGCAATAATAATATCTCTATTGCCAAGATCTTTCTTGATTGGAAGATGTATTCCATATTGTGCATTCAAAATCTCTCGTGGTATTCTTTGACAGATGAGTTCCATGACAGGCCAAAAGTCTCTCATTTGAGCAATGGGGTAGACACCTGCAGCAATCAGATCCGCTGCGTTACTAACAAAGGACGGAAAGACCAATCCAGGACAATCACAGAGCATCATATCGTCACGATCAGGAAGGAGCAATGTTTGAAAATGCTTCGTCTTTCCTGGTTGAGCTGCAACACCCACTCGGGACACTCCATGACTGTGTCGAGAACTTCCCACCAAAACATTAATGACACTCGATTTACCCACATTTGGAAAGCCGACCATACCAAATTGAACTCTACCCTCAAAGCGTGCATCTGGTTGGCATCCATATTGCTTGGCAAAGGAAAGTAGCCAATCAAGAAGTTGCTGGCGAGTTAGGGGCATTTCAATTCCAATATTTTCCCGAGAAGTAGTATTGGTAGCTGACGAGTCTACGTTACTACTCTCCTTTGAAGGATTTGGATTGCTATCTTGAATATCGTCGTCGTCGTCGTCGTTGTCGTCATGTTGTTGATTCGCCATTAGACTATTGTTATCATCCAATGGGATTTCTCTTGCCTTTTTTCGTTCTTCATAGGCAGCATTATCCAACTTTTCTTGTTCTTGATGAGCTGAAAAGAAAACATGATCCCAACCTTCCGATTGAAAATATTCATGCCATTCCTTCCTTTGTTTCTGTGACAGGAAATCACTTTTATTGATAAGTAATAACATGGGCTTTCCCAAATCTTCGACGGCATACGATCGTAGGTCATCCGACAAATAAAATAGTGGATTTCGAGCATCGACAATTTGCAGGACACAGGCACTCCTTTCCATGACTCTCCAGAGTTGTCTCCATACTTCTAAATTCTTTTCAAAGGGTGTCACTCTAGCATTCTGTGACTCTTGGAAGAGTTGTTCCTCACGGGCAGCAATGCCACGACGCCATTGTAGGAATGCTTCCTTTTCATTGACATCCAATTCTTCAGGAGTTGTCGTTTCATCCCAGGGTGGACGTCTTGGGACAGAAAGTTCCTTGAATACAAAATCCGTAGTTTCAGGACGAACTTGATCATCTTCCCATTGAACACGAATGCCATTGTTGTTTCGAATTTCTGTTCCTACTTCATCCAAAACAAGAAATTGTTCTCGTTCCGAAGCAAATGCTCGATTGGCAAGTTGAGCTTGTCCTAAAAAGTCTGCAAGATCATCCATTTCCAATACAGATAACAACTTCTTTTCGTTGGAATCAACTTCGACTCCAATATTCGTCGTTCCTGGCGCCATTGCCATTCCCTCACCACGACTACTACCATTTGATTTAGGAGTGAAGCGTCTTATTTGTGCTCGAGCCAAGGCTCGTCCCATTCCAGCTTCTCTTTCATTCTTCTTTGGCTTACCCTTTCGAGATGTGCCTTGACTACGAGGCATTATTTTTCAACTATAATTTTGCCAACTGTCGAAGAAAAATTCAATGGTGGATAAAATGTCAAGTGTATCAAATCTAATGCTTACATTTGATTCAAGATATAGTACTGAATAATTGCACCATTGCTGGTTTACAAGTAACGATAGCAACCAAAATTGGTAGTCTACTATAAAATCATGTTCCATTCCAGTGTCAGATACTTGATTTCAATTGCTAGGGTCTAACATTGAAGCAAGCTATTTGAAATATCTCGCTAATAGTTTAAACTTATCCAACTTCCATTGAGTTATCATTGGAGCAACAATCAAATAAGGCATCACTTACATTAAAAAATGTACTCTACAATACTCATGATGAAAAAGGAATAATGATAATAATGATATATCAAAGAAAGTCTCTTAATAACGGTATTTCCATTGCAGGTATGTTACCAGTTGTTGGATATTGATCATGAATCAAAATTTAGTGAAACTTTTCAGGAGCAAATATTTTGTAATAATGTTAGTATTTGTAAGGATCGAATTCAACTTGAGTTTGACATGAATTTGATAATGATCTAGCAGCCATTGTTATATATCCTATTTCCTGTCTCTGCAAGAGAGGTAGTTACCACGAAACGGTTCAATATCCTAGTCAAAAGATGAATTTGGTAAATTATCCAGACAAATGTTGCATACCATCTTTCTCAATGAGCCTCATGTTTGAATTAATCCCAGATATTTTGCCATTCGGGTCCCATTAATTTATAAAATCGTTTGTTGTATGGATCAAAGAATTTTTGTAACTTTGCCCTTGTCATTGGATCCATCTTGGGAGAGGTATACTGTGTCACCATTTCCCTACGGCTAGTATCAAACGAAAAAGGGGACAATCCCAGCCAATGGATAGTTCTTTCCATTACATCTTGAGCATTTTGTTTCAATTGTTCTTCTGATACAAATAGAATTTCCGATGGATCTCTATCCATTTCTCGAAGCCATTTGAACCAGTCCTCAAGTTGCAAAGCATACAATGACCGAGCTATAGGAAAATCTCCAGGAACTTGCGCTCGTTGATAGTTTCGCCATGCCTCCTTTTCTTCTAGGGAACCAAAAAAATTATTGGAATTTGTGTCGTTGGGAATTAATCCGAACGAATTCAAAATCTTCATATCCGCCTCCACCCATTCCTCGAATGTTTGATTTTCTCTAGCCTTACTAAACCATTCTGGTACTAAATGGTCGTCCATTAGAAAGTTGTAATGACTGAACAATCGATCAATAGGATTCCTGAGAGACACCATGATTTTAACCCAGGGTACAGTGCAAAGTATTGCCTGCGGGATGTGACCAGAGTACAATAGATAATCAGGTGTCGCATCAAAACTAATCATAGACGAATTGGATCTGATAATTGGCATCAAATAGTCGTTCTCATAAAGATTTTGTCGTGCGATATCGATACGAACCCTTGTGCCTATTTTTTCGGCAGTATTCCATTGTTTAAATTTCCTCATACCGCGCGGCTGAAAGGAATGCAATTCCTTCTGCCCTCCCTTGACAATGAATGGATGCTGAATCAAGTATTTAAATATCGACGATGTTCCTGCTTTCTTGGCTCCAATTATGAGAAAGAATGGTGCTCGTCGTCTCCAAGAATTCACGTCGTCATCGGGAAGGAACCAAGACGTTTCATTTCCCAAGTCACAATATTTGTTTAAAAATATTTGTTGCGTTTTCGATAGCTTTTGAGAACTATTTACCCTATTTGAAGTGGGTGCGACACTACCACTCTTTGTCTTATTGGTCTTGGATGGCTTTGGAGTAATTGTTGACTTGGATGGCTTGGGAGTACTTGTTGCATTGGACGGCTTTTGAATAATTGTTGAATTGGATGGCTTTTTAGGAATAATTCCCTTGTATGACTGAGGAATGACTCCTTCCTTGATCGATTGAGGAATTATCGTTGTCTTGATCGACTGAGGAATAACTTCTGTCTTGGAGGGCAGTGTTGTTGCTATGGAAAAATAGTCATTTTCAACTGTCTTATCCGCTCGAAGAAACGACATCGCACCAATCAAGGCAACAAAAATTACAACAATGCTCCAATAACGAAGAATGAATATCAAGAAACCATTGACGATGCGATTGGTGGTACTGACTATCGACGTTCTTGCCATGATTACCATTTCATTTTCCACCAAGAAAAAAATGACAAACGAGTTCCTAGTACAACAATAGTAGCGTACTCAACAATAACATTACCCTGTTCCTAAGTGAAACTGGCATTACTAGAACAATATGTAGAGCTAACATTGCAGTTAGACTATGGACATGTATGATTTCTTGCAAAGATAAGAGCCTAGCCCCTTAATTTAAAATATGACATATACCCAAGAGCGGTACCCATTTTTGACGTAAGCCCCGCTTTAAATTACACTGTCAATGTGCAGAGCAAAAATAGCAGTGCAGTGATACTTGCGAAGATAAGAATATGACATGTCCACTCAAGAGCCGTACCCATTTTTAACACATATATCCCACAGAAAATCAAACTCACAATGGCCTACATTAAAGAGTGAAATATTCACATTTATATGAAACGCTGTAACAAGAGAATGATCAAGAGGATTGCTTTGCAGTTAAATTAATAGTTTTTACGAATTGAGTTCATCCAGATACGGAAAGATGACAAATGGTAATAGGGTTTAAAAACCTGTCACTGGATAAAGATAGATTATTGACTAATAGATTGAAGGGGAGAAAAGGGTTTGGAGATTTGAAGCCAAATTGGGCTGATGATAAGGATGTGGGTTGAAATGTAAAGGGATTCAGGGCAAAAAGAATGGCGTGATCTTGTGTGTGTAATGGAGGTAGAATTATATTCAGTGCGCAAAGGAAAAATGTTTTACCTCCATGAGAAAGCCCTTTTAGATTTAAAGTCAACTGTACGTTAATAATAAATGGCGATAACGTGGCTGTAAAGGATTATGATACAGAATTGAGGAATCTTAAATGTTTGTGGCGATGAAATGGTGACTGTGGAAAGCTTTTAACGGGTGGATGTTGAGAGTATTGCAAACTTGCAATATGTTTGCTAAAATTTTCCGAATGACATAGATACGACCTTTGTTCATGAGTCCTGAATAAAAAATCCATCATAGTTAAGCCACGATAAAAATCATAAATTGATCAATCTATTTCTGATAAGTAAAACATTAAGATTTTTGGCTACGTGAAGAGTGAATCCAGAAGACAAAAAAATTAGCAAAAATGTCTCAAACCCCTGTTAAATTAAGGAAGTTCTATATCCTCATGATATACAATGAAAATACATAAATATTCATTTACCTTTTTCTTACATGGACATCAAATTGTGAATGGCATTTTTTCATTTTAGTGATTGAACGACTGACTTAATTCTAACCTAGTTAATGTTTGAAGTGATGAAATCCCTAACAAAACGACAACACTAATACTATGTGGATTGTAAGCAGTGATAATAGGAGTTGTGCATTGTGAGTTTTAAATGCCACGCCAATAAGATATAAATGAAGTAATTTTGTTGAACGCTTCAATTACTTTAACTAACACTAAGTATTCAATTCATATCAATGGTTCAGATCCTTTGTTTGATGAGAGTATGCGCTCTAACTCAAAATTATGGCAGCATCCATGTTGCTTCATAGAATGGCACATGTAAGGGTCTTTGAGATATTTGAGCTTTTGCTTAGTGCACAAACAACCAGAATTCAATCAAACATTCTGCAAATTAACTCCATTAAAGCAATTTTTGTGTGGGAAAATTAATTCTTTGAATTTTTCCTCAGGAAGACAGAAGCCTCAGTTGAATTAAATCTAAGGGTGAAATTGATAAATGTGCTAGATATACGGGTAACAGTGGTGACATAATTTGAATGAAATATTCATCAAGCAAATTTTTCTCATCATAGATTTTGCTGAACTCTTTTTTGTGTCTGCATCCTTTGAAAGGCGATGCCGTCAAGTAACACAATTAAAATGTGAACAATTTGTAGAATGACTCCAAGATCATATACGTTTTAGCAAAAAGAAGCGAATTGTATTAGGAGTAAGGAAGATATGCTAGAATTTGCATTGAGCTACGCTGTTGAGGTGATATTTTCAATATTAAAGATGGCAAATGAACGATGAAATTTGGACCTTGTTGTGCAAACAGAAAAAAAAGAAAGAATCATTTTGAACTTGAAATGGCTTGATTGTGAGCTGCATTCCGTTCTTATATCATTTATTGGGAAAGCTGAGGCTGCGTACATTTTGCTAATCAAATAGTTGTCCTCATAATGCATAGTATCCAAAATATCTTTTGGAAATCAGTATATATGTTCCAACATTATTTTTTTGGTTGATTAGATACTGCAGCTTAACAGTTTGATCCATTGAATGTCGGTCCAATTCTAATTCAAACTTGTTGTAACTTTCCAATGAGGTGGGAAACATGGTCATCCTTCGGACGTTCAATCCCAAATACCTTCCCATTCCTTTCCCAGCAGTTTGTAGAGA
>CAAAJI010001165.1:0-12864 GCA_900642245.1 Fragilaria radians | reverse complement strand
TCCAACGCCGCCTGTTGCGGCAGGAGGAGTCGGCGACGTTTCGTGCGTTGGCTCCCGTGCTCTGCGAGCAAGGTGCGCGCTTTTCGAAAGTGCCCCCAAGCATGCTTACGGCACCCCTGAGATTCCTCGAACACGTTCCCGGACACGATGAGCGTGTCTACTGGCGCGAAATCGCCGGGGGCGTCTGCAAGCCATGGCAGACGGCTTGGGAATGCACCGACTTATTGCGCGCGGCACTTGTCGCGTGCAGCGCTGGCCGCGTGTTATTGGTGTCGCATCCTTGCGAAGCAGGTCTGTCGATCGACGCCGGATCGCTCGCTGCAGCCTGGCCCCAGCTCCACCTGCGTCTTCACGGAACGGTATGGCTGATTTCCCGTGCTGGCGCGGGATGGCTGATCGAGATCAGCTACTGGGATCACGAGCTGTGTTATCACCTTGACCTGACCGGCCGGTGATCGGAATCAAGTTCCGCGGATTTCGCTCATGGCGTGCCTCATCTACCATCCCGAAGTCGATGCGGAATTCTTCGCTCTCAAGATGCCGCCACTTGCGATCACGCGCCGCCGTAAAATTCGGCGATCCTCCAGCCCGCGCCGTCCCTGACCAGCACGAGCATCATGTCGTGAGTGCTGCGCACATGATCAGTTCGAACAAAGCCGGTGATCCCACTTGCCTGCACTTCGTTCCAGCCCTCGGGCGTGTCGTAGACAATTCGCTCGACAATCTCGCCGCGCCGAAGGCGGCGGACAATGGGTGCCGACGCGGCCGGACGGCGACGAACCTGCGTCGCGAGAATCGCAAGGTCGGTTCCCACGTCCACCAACCCTTTTTCGGCCAACGCCCCGACCGACGGCAGATAAAGCTTGGCGCCGTCCCGCGCGCAGCCAAGGCCGAGGATAGCGTCGATCTCGTCCCATAAGGTCGCGACGTCAGATGAGTTCCAGCGCTTGTCGTCCGGGCCCGCATAGCGGCTGAAGCCATTGACGCGCATGACGCCCTTCGGGGTGAATAGTCGGTCGAAGGCAGCCGCATCGCGCCGCGAAGTGGCTACTTTCAGGGCGCGACGAAACTCCGCATAGCCGGTCTCGCCGGTGCATCGGTCGTCAAGACGCGCAAAGCGCACGCTATTGGGACGGTCATCAGACAGGGTCGCCAGCGCCGGTGAGTAGCCCGTCATTCCAGCGGTCGCGAGTAGCGCTGACGCGTACAAAATCTTGAGGATCATAAGAATCTTCCCGATTAATCGACACTCGATGTGAAACTAGTCCACACAGATTTCGCGTTGCAGCCTGCCATGCTCCACCTTTGACCGGCAACCGAAAGGCGAGTTAGTCGGCTGGCACTGCCCGGTGACACGGGCACCGGGCCTTCGCCGCTTGGATTGGTCGTAGAAGCACTCGCCAATACACTGCGTGGAACTTTTGCAGGATCGCCCGGCGTCCTTCATCTTCACGAGGCAAAACTCGTCGCCCGCCAGCCCGTCGCGAGTGACGTTGCCGCCTTGTTGCTGGCATCGGAGTCGATCGATAGGACTCAGGCTACTGAAGTTCTGTGCCGCGATCCGCGTCAGAGGAGAAACCGCGAAGAACAGCAGCGTCAAGTAAAGGAACGGTCCTCGCATCATTATTCCCGCCAGTTCGGATCACCTGATCCGTGGCAAGACGATCACCCTCACTTCAGCTCACATCGCGCCAATTCCGTTCCAGGATGGGCGTGATCATGCCGAGTGTCCAGCCGTTCGCTGGCCGTCGGCATAGGTCCGCGAAAGGTCGCGCCTACCGCTCATGCTGTTGGAGTGGCCGGATATCGTTTCGCGCAAGGTCGGCTTCGAAACCCTTGATTGCGCGGTCGTCCATTGGCGACGTGTCGAAGCTCTTCATGAATCGCTCATGGTCAATCACCAGGTCGCGCCAACTGTGATCAAACTCCTCTTCCTTGAAAACCAGTTTTGCGGCGAATGCTCTCATGGTGCTGTAGCTGTAGCGCAATGCTTCGCATCGTTTGCGGAGCTGTATCTGCTTCAATAAAATATACCCCGCTCCGGTCAGGCACAAAGTGAATAGCAGTGCTGATATTTGCGCTTCAGTCACTCGCCGATGACCTTTCGTGAACCAGTGATCAAATCGGGTTTAAGCTGATCGGGGCTCAAGGACACCTCTTCCTTTCCTGCAACCTGATCGCGTCTCCCAGGCGCGAGGCTTGTTGTGGAGATAGCCAAGGATAAAGGCCGACTATGGCCTCGACAGTGCGTGCCTTGGCTCGCAAGTAAAGAATGTCACGGTCCATGTGATCCGCCCCGCTCTGATCGAGATACGTCGCAATCCCCGCTGTCACGAACACCTCCTCGCGCAAACGTACAGGCGGCAAGGATCCACTATCTGGACATTTAGGGACCGTGAGTTCCGAACGAGTGATGCTCTCAGGTGCTTGGCACACGAGCAGCATTACTAGGCACAAGTCCAACATGCGCGTCTCCTCTTAACAGACCTGCGTGCTCGATCCGCGTTCGCATCACTTACATGAATGTCGCGAGGTTAAATATGATGATTGGAGCGGGCGAAGGGAGTCGAACCCTCTACCCCCACGATGGCAACGTGGCGCTCTACCGTTGAGCTACGCCCGCATCAATCGTCATGCAGGAAATACCTCGGGCGCGACTGCGTACGTTCGAATGGAGGGTGTTTCGCCGAGAAGCCGAATGGCTTGGTTCTTAGTGAAGCCCCTTGCATTCGGGGCGCACGCTGCCACCCCGAGGTTAGCTACCTCGGCCGTAATTCTTGCAAAAAGAAGGGGCGTTCGTCATGATTTGTAGATTGCTACCGATCTTGGTTCCGTCCGTCAAGATCGAGAATTGGATCAGTTGGCTGAAAGGGGCCGGGCTCGCAAACGGCCTCTGAACGGCAAGCGGCCGTGCATAAGCCATAGAGCTTCAGCTCTCATTTCCGCCAATACTTGCAAACGAGGAACACTGGGTTCTGCTGTGGGGTCTTCCAACTCAGCTTTCTGTCGGACTCGATTTTACGCGCCGTTGAGTTGCGCGTCTGAGGTCCGGCCACGTCCGACGCAGGTGTGTCATCGGCCGTCAATGTTATCATCGAAAGGTCGCCCGACCTGGACGTAGAAGCGACTGGTGAAGGTGCGCGGCAATTCCAACGGGACTGGTTACATCTCGCGTTTGGGTAGGATCTCAGGAAAGCTTCGAGAAGCTTCTGCGAAAGCGGTTGGCCTGATGTTTGGACTTCGCCTTCCAGTCTGTAATGAACGGTCCACTCATAGTCAGCCATGAAGGATACGTAAGAGACCGGCCTGTCGATCATTCTCAGTCCGGGCGGCTCATAAACGCGCTCAGGTCGACGGGTCCCAGCATTGTCATCGATTCCTGTCAAGGGCCCCCATGCAAGGGGCGATTCGCCCTCAAAGCGCAGCGGACAACCGGTGGAAGGGCTCGCCGCGAGGGTGGGCGACGTGAGGGAGGCTAAAGCCGCGCACGCTAGTAGGTTCGTCCTGTGCATCCGCTAAGTCCTCGCGGCAAAATGAAGGCAAGTATGATCTAACGATGATACAATTTTTTACAGCAGGGAATGACTTCTTTCAATTCAGGTCGTTTGCCCAAATCCGACGATAGTGAAGCCGGCTTTCTGTGTTCCATTGCGCGCCGATCAACTCACTGGCGCGGTCAGCGTAAAGGTGATCGGCGGCTGTGTCTTGCCGGTGCGACTCTGGATCGACGAGACGTTGATAAACAGCTTTTCGCCGACTTTCTGACAACCTGCACTGGCATGCACGTGCCGAAAATCTTATCGGACGCGCTCGACCAGGACATGATAGGGCTTGGGGTCGACATCGGAAATCTTGCTCGTACCGATTCCCGTGAAGGCCGTCTGGTCTATATAGTAATAATAGGCGCCGTCAGCGGGCAGTCGGAACGTTACCGACTTGCGCGGCGCAGAGATCGATCCGTCGCTGGTCCAGGACGAGGAGGACTTGACATATTCGGAGTTCGAACCGCCCATAAATTGCTCGAGCCGGTAATCGAGGTGAGGCGCATAGCCGCCATCGGCCCGGACGCTGATCTTAAAGCGATCGCCAGCCTTGCCAACGAGTCGAAAGGCGTGGCGGAATTGGCGGAGGCCGGACGACTTGTCGACGCTACTATTAGCTGTCGTCACCGAATATTCCCGCCCAAGCCGCGCTTCGGGCGCAGCGCGGCGGCTGGCATTGTCCAGGGCGGTCAGGCGATCACGCTCTGCCTGCTCCCTCTGATATTTTAGTTCGGCCAGTGCGTTCGCCCGCGTCGCGTCGGCCTCGCGCCTCATTCGATCTGCAGCAAGACTTTCTACGTCTCCCGGCACCATCGGCCCACCCGCGACGCGCCAACCCGCGAGGCCTGCCCGCAACCAGTAGACGTTGCGATATCCTGCTTCCACTGCGCGCAACGCCAGATTGTAGGACATAAAACATTGTTGGTGATGGCAATAGGAAACGAGCGGCATGTTGCGGTCGCCCTTCGTGATGTCTGCCAGTCGCCGAACTACTGTCGATTGCGCGCCATCGGTCAGAGTTCCGCCAGTGCCGCCCCCCAGGATTCGATAAGTCCTCGGGATAAGGTGCGGGTCCTTGATCGGCGCAATGAACAACAACTTGCCCTCGTAGGCGGTGAACAGACAATCAGCCTCGCGCGGGGTGATCCGCGTCGCCCCCGGGATTGTCACCGGTGTCAGCCCGCTGGCGCCAGGATGCAGCCCGCCGCTCCAGTCGGATCCCGGACCGTCGGTACCTTTTCCGGATGAGCACTTGGCATCGGCGGTGACTTTGGCAACGCGCCCTTGTGCTGACGCCGACAGAAATACCGGCGCCACGAGCATAATCCAGGCGGTCAAGATGCCCCGCGACCCCATGCGCCACTTATCGATCACCATTACGCGGTAAACCCCTCGCTGATTCTTCCTGATTTAATTTAGCGAAACTGGCCTGACTGTCATCACAATTTCCGACACCGGGCGGAACGCTATCAGTCTACTCGCATCGTGAGGGTGAGTTGGTGACCTACGGAAAAATCCTCTGCGTCCATCACCAGCAATACCAATAGCCTGCTTTTTGCCTAAGAACTGTTTGTCGCGCATCTGTCTCAACGCAACCGCCTCAGGACGTTGACCGCTTAGTGCCCAAACCTGCCGTGACCGCTATCAACGCATACTGACATCAGGCATCGGCTCTTGTGGGGACGGGCGCAGCGATGCAGCTGATCAGATTGGGATTGTCTTGTGATCTTTTGCCGCACAAGGGGTGCTAGTGCCTCACCTGGAGTCGGATGTTGCTTGTCGGCAAACCGGAAGCGATTGTGTGGCGAGAATGCCATTTGTGTTTAGCCATCGAAGCGGCGTGCGTAGCCCTTTGGTCCTGGCACATGGATGGAGATTTTGACCAACTATAAAAACGGTGGCGTTCCATCTGAGGTCGTTCGTCGTTCCAGAGCTCACAAGCGCTACGCGACCTTGACTTCAATCAATCCATGCGCCTTTCTTGCCCTTCTATGGGGGGAATGACGTAGATGTGGATTGCGTTGGTGGCCGCTGGCATGGCGGTGTGGTCGGAGCCGGTCGAAGCAGTCTTCAGTGGCAACCTCGCGATGTTCTGGACGCCCGACCGCAAGGTCGGGTTCGGCAACACGCGCGACAAAGTCTTCACCCCACGCATCGATCGAATCACCATTCCGGCGATGTACGAATGGTCGAGCGGTTTTAGCGACGGCACCGCGACGGTCCGCAAGAACGGCCGCTACGGCGTGATCGACGAAAGCGGCAAGACGGTCGTGCCGATCCAATTTGATTATGCGACCCAGTGCGAGCGCGGATTTTCGGTAACCTATCGCGACGGGCTTGCGGGTCTGTGGGATTGCGCGCGACGCGCCGAACAATTGAAGCCGCGCTTCGCCGCGCTACAAGTTCCGAGCAAACTTAAGACAGTCGGCGCTGCATCGGCCGAAAACGGCAAGTGGGGCGTGGTCAAGGTCGACGGTACGCCGATCGTGCCTTTCGAGCATCTCGTGCTCAATCATCTTGAAAACGGGCTTACCGCGACCTTTAACGGAAAGGGCTGGCAAACGCTCGGGCCCGACGGCAGCGTGGCCGACTCCGAGGGAACCAACGCCGATATCAGCACCGCCGGGACGATCGTGTTCCGCGATCCCGCGACGCGCAAGTACGCCCTGCGATCGGCCACCGGGGGAATGCTCGCGCAGCCAATCTATGACTCGATCGATTGCGACAATGCGCCCTGCTCGGCGCGCACGGGAAGCAGTTCGATTCCGCTCGATCCCGCGACCGGCCGCGAACTCGGCACTCAGCGCTTTGAGCGGATGGTGGTGTTCGAGACCGCAACCATTGCGGGACAGACTAAGGCGGGTCCGTTCGTCTATCTCGATAGGCAGGGAAAGCCGATGTTCGGTCGCTCGTTCGAGAAAGCCTCGCAGTTCGATTCCCAAGGCTGGGCGGAGATTCGCGAGAATGGCAAGTGGGGAGTGATAGATTCGCGCGGCCGCACCATCATCCCTTCGCGTTTCGATGAAGTCGATATCGGCGAGAAGGTCGCCTTCATGCGCAGCGGCAATTGTTGGGGCGTGGTTGATGCAACAGGCAAGGAACTGCTGCCCGCCCGCTATCGGGCCCCGCTCGCTGCCAACCCGGTCAATCCATTTGGCTCGCAAGCGACCGAGAACGGATATTACTGGCTGAAGACCTGCGACGGCGGCTTCGCCATCGCCAGTGATCGTTTTAAGCTGGTGGTTGCGCCCGGCCGCTATGACCGCATTGGCATTCCGCAATATCGCGCTTCCGATCGCGGTTATGTGGTCGAAGTCAGCAAGGGTGACCGCTCGGGCGTGTATCACCTCACCAGCGAACGCGAACTAGTCGCGCCCCAATATCCGAAAATCTCGGTCGATGGCGACTATGTACTGATCTACCCCGAGACCGGCCGAACCCAGGGTATCGCGCTCGACGGCGGCGCGGTACTCAGCGCGCGCGATCATGATTTCCACCGCTACGACACGTCAACTCGGACGTGGGTGGTGAAGCGCGACCAGTCCGACGGCAGCCGGTTGTTCGCGCTGGCTGACGCGGGGGGCAAGCTGCTGACCGGCTTTGACTTCTATCAGCCGCCGACGGTGTCCGTTGAACGAAAAGAAGGCCTCAGCTTCGGTGTTTACCCACCGATGTATATCGGCCGCACCAAGTCGGGCGCGATAATTGTTGCCCCCAATGGCCAGATGGTTGGGACGCAGCGGTTCGATCGCTTCCTTGGGTCGGAAGAGCCGGGCACTTCCTGGTTCCATGACGCCATCGAATTGGCGCAGGGGGGGCAACTCGTACTGGCCGACCGCAGCGGCCGCATTCTGGCGCGCGCCGAGGATTTTGGATCGCGCTCGGCGAAGAGCCTGCAACGCCTTTGGATCGGCTCACACGATGCCTCGGTCGCGACCTATGCTCGCAGAGGGGGGGCGGGAACGCATCAGCGGCTGTTGCTCAACGGCCGTTTATATCAGATGGCTGGCGGCAACATCGGCGGAAAGGATATTCGCGCTGAGTTTTCGGAAGGGTTGATGCCGGTCAATGTCGGTGGGAAATTCGGCTACATAGATGTAATGGGCAACATGGTCATCCAGCCGAAATTCGATGCCGCGGGGCCGTTCCGGTTTGGTATCGCGACTGTCAAGATCGGCTCAGGGATCGGCTCATTGATGCGCAACGGCGACGTGCGCGCGATTGCAACGTCGCGGACGATGATTGATACACGATCGGTGCAAAGCGAATAGACCCGGCGAGACTGCTTAGCAAAAGGGGTTAGGGACCAACGGGCAAGGTGATGGCGATGTATTCGGCCACGAATTGGGCTGGAGCCGGTCGCGAGGTTTGCGGCATCGTCGTTGTGCGCGAACCGGTGGACGATGAGTAAATGGCGTGCAGCGAGCCGGTTCTGGCGGTGGCCCAGACCTCCGGCGAACCGTGCGTGTTGCTGACTGCACGACCTTCCAGATGTTGGCTTGGCGATTGTCATCACCCGATCGGTTTATGAGTGGTTTGTACCAGCAGTTCGAAGCAGCTTCGGCGTATGGCGAATATCCCAAACCGCGCTTCACTGCGGTGCCGGAGGAGTTGCCGCAGGAGTTCGGGTGATCTGCTGCTGGTGCAAGACCCCGAATATTTGCCGATGGGTCTTTCCGGACGCCAGCGCTTATTGCACGAATGTCCGACCCTTGGCTTGCTGCGCCGATAGCTGCCATTCCGCTATCGGCCAGGAACGGATCTAGGGCAGGGCTCGCCTAGAATGCACCCACATCGTCCTCACAGCGCCTTGATCCAGCCGCCAAAACCGACCTGAGCTGGAAGTGAGGCGACGTCGTGGGCGCCCAGACTGCGGCCGAGCTTTGCGTGAGTGGCCCTCGCCCGAAGCTCCCTTACCAACCGGCAGAGTTACCTGAATACATCAGGAGGTTAAGGGCGAGCCGCGTAACCTAAGCGAGTCATTCACGTTCCGCCCATAGCGGCTGGTACGGTCGAATTGATGCAAGGTTCTCAATAACAAGGCGTACGATGCGCGTACCGCGTATTTGGCTCATTGTTAAACATTGGCCAGACGCACGGCGTGCCGCTGAGCTACTCGCAACCCCGCGACGACGCCGGTTTCCGAAGGACTTGGCCATGGAATTTACTACGCCCTTACGTCCCGAACCCGCGGCCAGCCTCGCGGTGGCCCTGATAGCCTCATCGCAAGCTCCATTGCTGGTGCTCGACGACCGGTTCGCCGTCGTTAGTGCGAGCGCATCCTTTTGTCGCGCGTTCGGAATCGGTCCCGCCGAGATCGAGGGCGTAGGGCTCGCGACTATCGGCAAGGGCGAGTGGGACATTCCTCAACTGCACTCGCTGCTTCGGGCGACCATCGCCAGCAGTGCCGCTGTCGAAGCCTATGAAATGGACCTGGTCCGCGAAGGTCACGACACGGCCTGCGTGGTGGTCAATGCGCAACGGCTCGAGCTTGGTGCCGCTCAGCATCCGATGATTGCGATGACGGTGACCGATGTAACGTCGGCACGTCTGGCGGCGAAAATGAAGGACGCGCTTGTTCAGGAGAAGCAGGTGCTGCTCCAAGAACTGCAGCATCGCGTTGCCAACAGCCTCCAAATCATCGCCAGCGTGCTTATGCAAAGCGCGCGCCGGGTGCAGTCGGAAGAGACGCGCACCCATCTCTACAGTGCACACAACCGCGTGATGTCCATCGCCACTTTGCAGAAACAGCTTGCGGTGTCGTCGAACGACCAGGTGAGCCTGCGCACCTACCTCAAGGAATTATGCGCCAGCATTGGTGCATCGATGATCGATGATCCGGACCGCGTCTCGCTTTCCGCGACCGCGGACGAAAGCAAGGCAACCGCGAACGTGTCCGTTAGCCTTGGCCTTGTCGTGACCGAACTGGTCATCAACGCGCTCAAGCACGCCTTTCCCGGCCGCAACCAGTCGGGGGCCATTACCGTTGATTATGCTTCGCAAGGCGAGGGCTGGACGCTCAACGTCGAAGACGACGGTGTCGGCATCGAAGCTGGCGACGGTCAGGGTAAGCCAGGACTTGGCACGGGCATCGTCGACGCCCTGGCCAAGCAACTCGGCGCGACGGTGACGATCAGTGACCGCGCTCCTGGCACCAAGGTCTCGGTCGTCCGTCCCTCATAGTTTCAACGAGCGACCGCCCATTCGCTTGACGAAGCCATCCTCCGTTCTCGCCCGGTCCGCCACCGCGCGCAGACATCATTTCCTGAAGGATAGATGCCATCGCCATCATGAAAGCAGCCATCTTCGTCGAACCCGGCAGGATCGTCCTCGACGACAAGCCTGTCCCTGATGTTGGGGCCACGGACGCACTCATCCGCATCACGACGACGACCATCTGCGGCACGGACGTTCATATCCTGAAAGGTGAGTATCCCGTCGCGAAGGGCCTCATCATTGGTCACGAGCCGGTGGGCGTGATCGAAAAACTCGGTTCGGCAGTCACCGGCTATGCCGAGGGCCAGCGCGTCATCGCCGGCGCCATTACGCCCAGCGGTCATAGCTATGCGTCGCTGTGCGGCTGCCTGTCACAAGATGGACCGGAGACTGCGCACGGCTTCAAGGCATTGGGCGGATGGCGGTTCGGCAACACCATCGACGGTTGCCAGGCCGAATATGTGCTGGTGCCGGATGCGATGGCGAACCTGACGCCGATCGCCGATCATCTAAGCGACGAGCAGGTACTGATGTGTCCGGACATCATGTCGACCGGCTTTGCTGGTGCCGAAAGTGGCCATGTGAGGATCGGCGATGTCGTGGCGGTGTTTGCGCTGGGCCCGATCGGGCTTTGCGCGGTCGCCGGCGCGAAACTGATGGGCGCGACGACGATCATCGGCGTCGATACCGTGCCCGAACGAATGGCGGCGGCCAGGAAGCTCGGCTGCGACCATGTCATCGATTTCGCTGCTGCCGACCCCGTTGCCGAGATCATGCGCCTGACCCAAGGGCGCGGCGTCGATGTCGCGATCGAGGCGCTCGGCACGCAGGGGACCTTTTCCTCGGCCCTGCGCGTCCTTCGTCCAGGCGGCACCTTGTCGAGCCTTGGCGTCTATGCCGGCGACCTCGTCATCCCGGCCGACGCCTTCTCGGCGGGTTTGGGTGACAACAGGATCGTCACGTCACTTTGCCCGGGCGGAAAGGAGCGCATGCGCCGGCTGATGAGCGTGATTGAATCCGGTCGCGTCGACCTTGGCGCGATGGTCACGCACCGCTTCAAGCTCGATGACATCGAGGAGGCCTATGAGCTGTTCGCGAACCAGCGCGACGGTGTTCTCAAAGTCGCGATTACGCCGTGAGTGATCTCTCCCCCTTCGAGGCCGAATATGCCTCGAAGCGAGTGACCGCCGAGGTCGCGGTGTCGATGATTCCGTCAGGGGCCCGGGTCGCCATGGGAATGGCGGTGGCCGAACCTCCGGCCTTGCTCGCGGCGCTTGCGGCGCGCGTCGAGCATCAGTCGCTCGATGCCTTCAGCCTATGGTATTTCCACTCGATGGAACATGCGGCCGAGACCGTGTTGCGCTATGAGTTGCTCGACCGCATCCGGCCGCATTGCATGTTCCTGAGCAAGATCGAGCGAGCGCTCGTCCGCCGCGGCGATGCCGAAGGCACGCGGCCCATCGAATTCGTTCCGACGGCCTTCAGCGACTCGTCGCGGATGCTGACCGAGCATGTGCCGATCGATACGTTCGTCACCACCGTTTCGCCGATGGACCGGCACGGCTGGTTCACGTTCGGAACCAGCAACGATTATGGAACCAGCGTCGCGCGCAGTGCCAAAAGGCTCGTGGTGGAAGTGAACGCCAACATGCCGAGGGTCTTCGGAGACTCGCTGCTCCATATCTCGGAGGTCGACTCCCTCGTTGAAAACGATGCGCCCCTTCCGCAGACGGCGGAGGCCGTGGCCAGCGCCGAAGATCGCGTCATCGCCGCTACCATCGCCAGTCTGATCGAGGACGGGTCGTGCCTCCAGATGGGCATCGGCAGCCTCCCCAATGCGGTGTGCGCGATGCTGGAAGGCCGCAAGGATCTTGGGATCCACACCGAACTGATGACTCCCGCCTTGGCACGGCTGATCGAATGCGGGGCGGTGACCAATCGGCGGAAGGCGACATACCCGGGACGAAGCGTGTTCACTTTTGCCATGGGCGATCGTGCGTTTTATGAATTCCTCGACAACAACCCATCGATGCACAGTGCTCCGGTGCAAGTGGTGAACAACCCGTGCCACATCGCCAAGAACGACAGTGTTGTGTCGGTCAATGCCACCCTCGAAATCGACTTGAGCGGCGCGTGCAATTCGGAGCATCTGCTGGGACGACAGTTCAGCGGATCGGGAGGTCAGCTCGACTTCGTGCGCGGCGCATCCGCTTCGCGCGGTGGCAAGTCGATCATTGCATGCAGGTCGACAGCAAGGAACGGTACGGTATCCCGCATCGTGACGAGCTTGAAGGGCCCGGTGACCACTCCGCGCAACGATACGCATATCGTCGTCACCGAATATGGCGCCGTGGACCTGAGGGGCATGTCACTGCGACAGCGTGCGGACGCGCTGATCGCCATTGCCCATCCCGACTTCCGCAGCGAGTTGGCCCGGACCGCCGGCTAAAGGTCACCCCGAGGCTACCAATCGGTTCTGGACGATGGCCTCGTCCTCACCTCCCGTTCATCGCGCTGCGCCCATAACGAGCCATCACCTGCGATCGCAACCGGGCGGCCTGTGACGGAGAGACGCTGTAGTGCTCTCGCTCGCGGGAGATGCACGTGGAAAAAGCTTATTATTTGTCGCGCAAAAGAGCTTCACTCGAGCTCGCGCGTGGCGCGGCGAGCGCAGAGGCACGGCTCGTTCACTATGATCTGGCGGGTCGATATGGCTTGAAGGCCATGTCGCAATCGTTTGTCGTCGATTTGGCTGATTCCCTGCCGCCGTCGATTTATGCGGGCCGGGTCGAGCGCTAAACCGTCCTGACAATTGGACGTGTTCCTTCGGGTCCAGGCGCCTGTCGCCGATCCTGGCGCGTTAAACACTCGAGTCCCTTCGTCCGTGAACTTCATGCCGCGCGCCATCTTGAGGCAGGCGTCGAACAAGAATTGAGGTACCGTGTTTACAAATTTGCCGCTGTTGCTCGCTGCTGCCCTCGTCGCACCTCAAAGCGGGGGCGAGACTCCTGCAGCATTGCCCGACACGCTGTCGGTGCAGGTCATGCTGCAGCGCGCCGGTCATTCGCCTGGGGTGTTGGACGGAACGCAGGGCGCCAACACGCGT
>CAAAJI010001163.1:0-12886 GCA_900642245.1 Fragilaria radians | reverse complement strand
AACAAAATCAACTTCAAGATCGAGTGTGTTTTCTTGGCGCTGTGCCACATAACCAAGTTAGAGATATTTTGTGTCAGGGTCACATTTTCCTCAACTGCTCACTAACTGAATCTTTCTGTATTGCACTTTTAGAGGCTGCTTGCTGCGGTCTATTAGTTGTATCAACCTGTGTTGGAGGAGTGCCTGAGGTTTTGCCGGAGGACATGATCATATTGTCAGACCCAACCATCTATGCCCTTGTCCTTCATCTCAAACTTGCTGTCCGCCGGCAACAAGCTAGCGCAGATGCAGAAAATGTCTTCCAATTCCACAATCGTGTCAAGGAAATGTATTCATGGGAGAGAGTTGCTGAGGAAACAATTAAAATTTATAGAAAGGTCATGGGTGAGAAACGGAAAAACTTGTGGGAGAGATTGCATCATTATGCATCCCTAGGATTGATTTCGGGGTTTCTTGTTTGCTTGTTGATACTTACTTTAGAGCTTTGGCTTGTCGTAATTGAGTGGTGGCAGCCATATGACTCTATCGATCAAGTTCCAGACCTGCCATCTCTCAAAGCTAAAAAAGATGACATTGCAGTTAGGAATTGTACCTAAAGTATGGGAAACACCCTTTCTTCACTTGGTTGTCCTGTGTCGACATATGTGTAATATTGTACATACTACAAATTTTTATCTTGAAGAAGAATCGAACTATTTGGTTCATCAATACGTTGACACTTCTGGAATGAGAAAAATCTCTTAAAATCAAATCCATTTAGATTTCTTTTTTATTTCCGAATGCACGACAGGAGTGCATCGCTATTTCGAGAGCATGAATATGATAATCAGTTCCAAAAGGTTCCAACCTGAACCTTGAATTTAAGTTGTTCAAGTAAGTCACAACCTATGATTGAAATAGTCTATAAATGAGAGATTCCATAGACATTTATAGCATTTGTCTTCTCCATACCTTGAAGCTCAAGTAGGGACTGCATTGTATTCCCCTGACCCATCGTGCTTAAATTGTAAAATGATTCTTTTCAATCCATTGCTTAACTTCAATCTAGAGCTTAGTTTTCACATCAAAGTTTTTTATTTCATTATGACAAAGAAGTATCCGCAACACGATATATCTTTCAACATTTTGTCGTCATATCAACATTTCCTCATGCAGATATTCAGTCATACCTGTATTGCAATTTTGCTGTTGGTTTGAATTTAACACCAAAATTGTGACACATTTATTTGAACTCAATTGCCCAAATTGACAGAGACAATATAACGTGAGGACAAGGGCACAGCCAGGTATTTTGATGTATGTCCTGGATAGAAGTGGTCAACTTATGCACAACCTTAACACTCATACAATAATGTGGCTGGATCTATCATTGTGAGTGTAAGTAGTGAGTGCGTTTTGGATGGGCTCAGTGAAAGACCTGCCCGATTCAGGCAGACCGTGACTCAGGGGTTAGATTCTACTGTTTTCGGAGGCAATCAGTCCATATTTATAGCTCCTTATGCCAGTCAACATAACTGACTGACATGTGGAACATACTGACATCTTGGGCCACTCCAATGAAACTAATTGTTAAGGAATTCTGATGCGCTGCAGATTCAGTACTTCTTTGTATGCTTCTCATATTATGAAGTCCAAACGTTTGGTCAAACTTTGTTCACAAACACGACTTGATCTTTTCAACTTGTTACTTTCTCTAATGGTTTCTGACCAAGTTTGACGTTATTCTTTCCCCTATGTCAAAAATTGTAATATTGTGTTCCATCACTTTGATTTGAAGTTTCTGACTTAGATTTGTTGCAAATATATATGCTCATTACATGGCGTAAAAGACGTTTTCATCATGTTTCATTATCCTGTAGGATTATCTTTGTGTTAATGTTTTACCTTGCTGAGGACCTTTATAACAGGATCTTGGGATGATTTCTATTTCCTCCCTCCATATTGACAATGCCGGAATTTCCTGGATTGAAGCATCGATTCTCTCCCTTTTTCGCAACAACAGTCTCCTTCTTTCATGCAAATATTTCTTTCATGAATTAAGTTGCACCCTTAGCTGTATTTATGAATGATTATACAGTGCAAATTTCTTCTTCCATTTAATTGCATCTATCTTTGAATCACAAAGTTGATGAAGTTAACCTGTAATCTCAATATGATATCTAGTATCAACATGCCAGCTTTGTAAGCTTGTTGAGGAGTTTTGACTCAGAAACAAAGCGCCAACATTATCAGTTTTCACCACAATTGAGAGTTCTACCTCAATTCCACTGTCACAACGGAAGAAGCAAATAAATGTGATTTCCTTGACAGCTTTAGACATCGCAACATATTCAGCTTCAATGTTAGATGATAAGACTCCATAGGTACGTTTTGCAAATAAACAATGAAACCTGTAACACTAACCATCGTTTCCGGGGTACCAGCCCAATCACTGTTCCAAGAAATGTTCCTGCCAAAATTTGGTTGGATCCTCAGACAAAATGTTTTGGTATCCATCACATGAAGCATTTCTTAGTGAGTCCCTATCATTGCCTTATGTGATTCTATCTTTCCTGCATCTGGTGATTGGCCTATGATATTATTATTAGATAAAGATACTAAAATTGGATGCTTTCGCCGTACTATTCCTAGTGGTTCTAACACATTGATTTCAAATTCAGCTCCTTTTGCTGTGTGTCTTTCGTTATTCAATGAAAATAAATGCCTTTTTTCATCTGCGTGATTTTCTCGAAATGCTTGAAGTATAAGCTCTTCTTTCTATTTCTCTGTATTTCGCTGCTCTAAATAGTCCATTTTTCGTTTTCTCATGACTCGTGTGCTTGCTTTGTTGAGGATTTGGAAGTTCTGCATTTGAGTTGTTAATTGACATTTGCTACTAATTGCAACTCTATGGTACACTCTTCAACTCTTGAAAATGATCTCAATCTTTTCTTCACTCTGCTTCATTTAAATTCATATTTTTCACTCGCCATTTTTTGAGTTATTAAGTCCAATTTATAGCCTACTTCTTTAACCGACTTAGGTAATTCAAATCACTTTGACACTTCTATGAATAGAAATAAAGCAATTCTCAATGAAATGTATTGTTTTGAGGCTTCTGTCAAGTCATGACTTCTAATACATGCTTCCTTGGGTTCTTCTACTACTATAACTTCCTATTTCAAACAAGAGTTAAATCATCCGGAGATGTCGAATGTCAATAAACAAAGGCTTGTCTACAGTAATTCTTATCCTCTCTTTTTCTGTTGGAAATTTCCAGTGGCTATTTCCAATCTCTGCTTTGATGCTATCTTTGAACTTGAAAAGCTTTCATCTTTTAGGATGACGATTCTGGCTTTGTCTTGATTGTGTGCTACATTTCAAAACATACTGTTGGGTGCTTCCATGTCAGGTATCCACAGATTTGAGCTCAACTTAACGCTTCTGACCGTCAACGGAAAATCTTTTTTGTTCCTTTTGGGTGGCAGTCGTAATAGCCACAATTCTGAAGGTTTGAATTTTACAATGCAGAATGGATATTCCGAATGACGAAGACAAATTGAATCCGTTTGAATGCCTTGGAGATAACTTGTTTGAGGACCGAAAAGCTGAAGGCGCTCCTCGAGTGGCGCGTCGTGATTGGGGCATTCCGACGTTTGAAGATCAGATCGATCGTGGCATTCGAACTTTCATTCTTTCCAATTTGCATCATCCGTTTCAAAGTATCTCATTGTACCTTGAGCATCGAAAGCATTCTACGGGATCTGATCTATGGGACTCCGCTCTTGTTTTGGCGCATAACTTACAATACCTTGTTGGTAGTCTCAAGGGAAAAACGGTGTTGGAGTTGGGATCTGGAACTGGAGCTGTGGGTTTATATTGCAGTAGATGTTTAGATGCAGATCATGTAACTTTAACAGACTTACCAAATAACTTAAAGTTACTGGTACATAATCGAGATATCAATAATATATCAGAAGAGTTTGTTTCGATCGTGTCATTGGACTGGGAGTCAGATGATGTGCCAAATGAAGTCAAGCTAGGGCATGACTTGATAATTGGATCAGACTTACGTAAGTGACAATTTCTATAGTTTACTTGATTCCAGACTGATACTATCAAATGTCATTAACTCTTTATTACTCTCAGTATTGCCATTCGCTAAATACTTGATAGAACCACTTGCTGCGAAGATTGCCCAATTGCTGTCTTTACGTGGTGCATCTAAATGTATTCTGGCATACGAGGAAAGGTTCGATTGTTCAGATTTTGCCAAATTTGCAGAATCCAAAGGTTTGTCAATCAACAGTATTCAAAATTGTGTATTGCATCCTGTGTATCAAGACCCAGGTAGAATTCATGTCCTTATCATTACGTTGGTAAGTGATCTCGGTTCTATACATTACGATTAAATCAAAGGATATTCAAATATGCCGTTTACCTGTCGTAAGATGATTGAAACATCGAAATTGACGACAGCTTTATATATACATGATGATTTTCATAATTTGCAGAATAGCGTTTGTCCGTGAGTGCCATGCAGTATACTAATCATATTTTCCATTTAGCAGACCAAGTAATCATACATATGGACATCTCTATCTCCGACTACAACACAAAGTAAGTTACAAGAGTTTGTCTGAAAAACTGGGAAGATGGTGATGCAGTAAACATGTTCGATACAAATCATGATCGTCAACAATCAGTCTTTAAAGTTCTCTGAATCTATCTCAAGTGTTTCGCTTCCTTTTCTTTTTGGTTCCAGAATCAATAATGTCTAACACACATTGCATTGTCTCTGTTGCCGCTCACCAGTCTTGAATATCTTTATTCCATCTCCATACTTCAATTTCCTTGTTCCACGAGTCTGTAATTCATTTTTACGGCATTTTGAATCTCTTTGAGTAATAGCATCCAGTAGCCTCCTACACTTCCATTGAATTGCATAATGTAATCTGTATGTTGCCATTCATTCTTCTTCAAGAATGGAGAATAGCATAAAGCTGTATTCAAGAAGTTTGATTCATCAACTAAAACTTGATTTCAGTAAGTTTAAGTTGAATTGCTGTTTTCTTTCTTACTGAATAAAAGAGAAGATTATTCATGGGTCTTCGTACCACTCCAAATCAACAGTAAGGTGGTGTTTCATTGTGATAGGGTATTAGCCAGCTAAGCAATAGACATTTGATTGAAAGCTCCCAATCAAGTAATTGGCTCAATGCAATACTTCAACATCTGTTGCAATTGCTGCTGCATTAGTTTTTCTAGAGGTATTAAACCATAGATGGTCTGTTGTGTAGGTTCTTGGAGCATCAGGTTGAAAGTGATTCTTGCCAGTCTTGCCAATGACATTCACGCAGTGTTGTCTTCATAAACAATTGAAGAAGGCAACAGGTCAATATCGTGTTTTGCATTTGAGTTAATTGTGCATTTAATATGCTTTGTGTTGTTGCCAAGAATAACTTCCAGTAGAGACTTTACCATCTCTCTTATAGGAATAAGATCTCTCATTTCCTGAGATTATGCAATGTATTCAGATTCCATGGTACTTAAAGCAATTTTAATTTGAAGCTTTGAAACCCAGATTAATGGACAGTTCTTATTTAAGATCACATACCCTGTTCTAGATTTCAGCAATATTGGCAAATCATGAGATTCACTTGCATGTGTCCCTGCAAAGTCTGCATCTACATAACAGTTGAGCTGGCTGCTTGTCAGTTCAAGAATTAGTCCTTTATGTTTAGTTCCAATTAGATATTGTAAAATTCTTTTCACAGCAATTCCATGGTTATGTTTGGGATTATGTGCAAATTGGGCAACTTGGTGTACTGCAGATGCAATATCTGGGCGAGTGTTTCCAGCCAAATACAACAACATCCCAACAATAGAAGAATAATTCCAGAAATCTTGGAATTGTTTGCCATCTGGGTCTGATCCTGGGGGTATCTGCATGGCTGGAGTGTCTGCTGAGTTGCAGTTATTCATACCAGTTATGTCTAAAACTTTTGTGATTGGACCAGATTGTGTCAATTCAAATGTACCTTTCAACTTTTTAATCAAAATTCCAAGAAACAATCCAACTTCCCCTTCATTTCTAAGTTGAAATGAGTGCATACCATTATCCTTAATTTGCATTTGTTTGATTTCTTGTGTAATGGTATTATTATCTGCTCCAGCAAATATAGTATCATCAACGTAAACAATACACAACTTCATGCTTTTGTAACTAGGCATGGATGAACCTTGAGTTGCTTCAATTGTTGCTGTTCCAATGCAGCCTTGAGTTTTTCAAAAAATGTGCATGGAGCTTGCTTCAATCCATAGAGACTCTTTTTTAGCTTTCAACAAAGATTATCTTTAGACTTAGGTCCAAAACATTGCAGATATTCAATATATACTTCTTCTTCCAACTCTGCCTGGGCAAGGCATTTGTGTAATCCACTTGCTGGCTGTACCATTTTTTAGTTAAGATTGTTGTCAATAGAAATTGAATAGTTGACCATTGAACAACAGGTGCATATGTGTTGAAGTAGTCAACTCCCTCTTCTTGAAGATCTCCACGAGCACAGAATTGCGCTTTGTATTGTAGTGGTGTACCATCAGGTAAGCGTTTCAGCTTGAAAACCCAGGCTCCTTTCAAAGCTTTATACTGAGGTAGTCTTGGAACTGAAATCCATGTGTTCTGGGATTCAAGAGTGAAGATATCCTCTTTTATGGCTTTGAATTAATGTTCTGCATCTGATCCATTTAATGCTTGATGAAGAGTTGGGTTATCTGCAACTTTATCTTTTGTCTCAACATGCAGAAATTGGATATCATTATTAGGCAAATAAAATTCATTTTCAAATGGTGCATGATACAACAAATGATCCTGAAGCTTTGTTGTTGTGCCTTTGGAGACTCGAGACAATCTCCTAAGAGTTTCATTTGGCTTTTTCTGTGGCATCTGTTGTTGATTGATAATCCTTTGTGAATGGCAAAGATTGCAGGAACAATTTTATCTTGCACAACAACATCGTGTTGCTGTATGACATCATTATTTGCTTGAATATCAATATTTCCATCACCCGGTATAGAAATGTCATGGTGTATGACACCATCAGGCTGTGCTTCTGGTGGAGGGTCTTGATGAACCTGCTGAAGAATGATAGTAGGTGATTGCTGACTCTGGTGCTGCTTCTGCTGATGAGTGATAGCAGATGAAGGCAGTGAAGGCATTTGTTTGAGAAATGAGTCTTGTATCATTTGATGTTGAATCTGTTCTCTTTGCTTTTTCTCCCTCACTTCAGGTGTAAGCCAATCATCAGACAGAAACAAGGAGGAAGGGGCATCATGATGAATGTAAATCATGTCATCAAAAGAAAGAGATTTCCAGAAAGGTGGAGGATCTTCTGTAGAAGCCAAAGAAGGAACACTGGAAAAAGTAACATCAATAACAACATGGAATTACGGAGTGATACTTCCAGCAACAAGGTTCAAAATGAGAGGAACTTCACTGGAGTAGATAGTGCTAAAACCAAGAAAAATGCCGCAACAAGAACGAGAATGTGGTTGCCAGCAAGGTAGTTTGTTGCAAGACTGTAGCTGGGGATCAAGAACATATGCCAGTGCACGCCAAACATGAAGATTATGTAGGTACTTCCTTGTGGTAGATCAGCTGGACACAATTGCCTTGAGTTTCGAAGGTGATTGTACAGATAAAGAGCTACACTTGACAGCATGGGATATAAAGTTGATTTTTGCCATCTTTCCAATGGGTAACAGCATGTAATATCATTGTCCGAGCCATATTGGACACGGTTTGGATTGCACATTCTGCAATGCCATTTTTGTGATGAGCTTTGGCCACACAATACTGAATTTTCTGTTGATGCTCTCAAATGTGCTGAACCAACTTATTTTCTTTAAAAGCACCGCTATCAGTAAGATAGCTCTCAACAACTATCCCATAATTTAAAAAAATGATGTTCAAAATTTTGCTTTGCTCTCAAAGTTTCAATGGAAGAAAACCCAACTTGCATTTCAATAAATAGATAGCCAGAAGCATGATCAACAAAAAATCATGTTTTACCAAAAGAATCAAATGTGCGTCCAAGGATTCTGCTCTCAAAGTGATCAACAGAAACTTGACAACCAGGACGCAAATGAACAGCTTTCACGATACCAGCACTTGAATTGGTATTGTGTTTGGTAGAGATGGAGCGCCAATGAGCTTTAGCATATACACAAATGGAGCATTTAAGGAGATATGTATCGCATTTTGATGCGTCATGAAACATTTGCTGAGTTAAGGGTGGATACCGCAGAATTCATTGCACAGCTTGTAGATTCAAGTGGCCAAACTGATTATGCCAATGAAATAATGTTTACTGTCCAACAGTCAGGTTCTGATTGGTTTTGTCATAAATACACAAAATCACATTGCAGGTTAGGTAGTCGGTGCTGTTGAAGGCAATTGCAATAGGCAAAGAGTTGGCTTTTGAATAAGGAATGTGAAGGCTGCCAATATTATTGATTGAGATAATTAACCCTTTATCATTTCCTATAAATTTTTAATTCCATTCTCCTTATCAAAAAGGCGCTGAGGGCTCAACAAACAAGATGTAGCCTTGGGTACATAGTACGTCTTTGTTTTCAAAGTAAGCTGCTTTCCATCTTGTTGTTGGAATGTCCAGTAAACTTTTCCATATCCCTCAATTGAGATGCCATTTGCCATTCCTCCAAAGCTTCATTTTTGTTGTTGGTTGAAAGTCAATTAAATCATCTCTTGAAGGAGCGATTGCAAGGGTTGCTCCGGAATCAAAAATGATAGGGGAAAATTGGCAACAATTTT
The DNA here is from genome assembly GCA_900642245.1 of Fragilaria radians. Lineage (NCBI taxonomy): Eukaryota > Bacillariophyta > Fragilariophyceae > Fragilariales > Fragilariaceae > Fragilaria > Fragilaria radians. The sequence continues at coordinate 4,074 of CAAAJI010001163.1, read as the reverse complement.
CCAACACCATACTCCAGTAAAAGTCAATGAATGCGGATCATCCTGAGATTGATATATGGGTTCTGTCACAGAATATTCAGGCAAACTGGCGTGTGTTCGTGAATACTTTGGGAGGTATGATTATGATTTTTCAATTTTTCCACTTTTGATCTGAATTGTTTAGCTTTTGGTATGAGTCTTGATGCTCAGAATTATAATATGGTAACTGATTGATCAGGATCACCAGTAAGTCAATTAAAAAAATTCAGTCTTAAGAGTTTCAAGTCTGAAGTAGTGAGCATTTTCAAATAATCCATGAAGTCTGATGATAAGAATCATTCAATTTAGATCCACCTATATATAGGCCATAAGTTGGGTGAATACCCCTCTCTTGAGCACAATTGCTCCTATTTTGGTCATTATCAATGTTTCAATATTTCTCCAGTTTCTTTAGATATTTCAATACGTGCTTGGGCTCATAACCAGCAATGAAGTGATTTGAATCTGTTAGCAAAGATGTAGCTTCTTGAAGCTGCTCTTTTGCTATTTCTATTAGTTCGTTGGCCTTAAACGAAGTGAAAGTACGACGACAATAAAATATCGAGAAATGAAAAATTATACTGTTAGACTTAGAAAAATACGACTTCATTTTGAGCGGCAAATGACAAATAACGAGGAAACAAATAATCAGAGAACTGATGTAACAACAAATAATTAGGTGGTGAATACCACACAATAACACAACGGACTCTTTCAACTGTATTGGATAAGGAAATCAAATGTCTAGAATCAATCTATGGTCCATTAGTTGGATCTAAAGGCAATCATCATACCTATTTAGGAATGGATTTATCATTTACTAATAAGAAGCTTACCATATTATGGTTGGATACATTCATGAAATTATTGAGGAGTTTCCATATGAATTCAAAGGTAAGATAACAACACCTGCAGCCCCATATCTTTTTGATAAAGATGATCAGGCAATCAATCTCCGACCAGACGAGGCAAAGAAATTTCATCACACGGTTGCAAAGACATTATGGGCAGCTATACAAGCTCGTCCAGACCTACTTCCAACACTGTCATATTTGACCTGCCAGGTAAAAGCTCCAGATCAAGATGATATGAAGAAATTGATTTGATTGTTGGGATACATGCGTGAAACCATAAACCTTCCTCTTGTGGTCAGAATGGATGACTCAAACAAAATTCAATGGTGGGTAGATGCATGATTTGGGATGCGAAGCCAAACAGGAGGTACAATGTTGTTAGTATATGGATCTTTATATAGCGTATCCAGGAAGCAAAACCTTAATACTACAAGTTTAACTGAGGCAAACTTAGTAGGTGTGCACGGAGTGATGTCGCAAATAGCTGATGAAATATTTTGTGCTTGTTCAGGGAATCAAAATATACCGCAATGCCCTTAATCAATTTATCAAGATAACCAAAGTGCCATTCTGTTGAAAAAATGGGATTAGTTCCAGTTCTCGATCCACTAGACACATCAATTTTCGTTACTCCTTTGTCAAGGATCGAATTAAATTTGACGAGATTGAAATCGAGTTTTGCCCCACTGAAGATATGGTATGTGATTTTTTACAAACCCATTGCAAGGAAAGAGGTTTTCTAAATTTAAGAAAAATCATTATGGACAAAACTGATGGTGATCAAGGATGATGTGTAATATTTCAAAGGAGTGTGTTGGACGCATTGTCCGGCTCTGTGCTCGACCGTTAATGGATGACACATCACTCCATCACTTAACAATCCTGTTGAAGTCACAATGAAGTGAGAATGAGAATGGGAATGAAAATAGGAATGAAAATGGGAATGAAACTCAAAAAGTGATTATCTCATACCTTTAATTATTTAGTGATTTTTAATCGATAAACACTTGTAGTCTTATTCTAGGTCTAGATTGAGATTTTCATTCAACAGGAACAAGTAACAACAGCAATCAAGATCAAAATAACTTTGATTCATCAGATGTGGCATTTACCGCAGCTTCTGAGAGTGGTAAGTTGAGAAGAGAAATATGGATTTGAGATAAGAGAGCTTGTAGACACAGCCGTCACTTTTGGAAAATTTGCCTCATGTTAAGCCTATTCATGAAGTTATCACTTTTGGCAATGGAAAGAGAATCTTAAGTGCGGAGGAGTAGAGCTAATTGAATGAATGCTAACTTGAATGAGGTACAGTACGTACTTCAATTTTTGGTATTTATATTGCCCTCAATGTAAGCAACAAGAAACAACAAGTTGCATATGGCTTATTTCTTTTTTATCTGATTGAGTTTTTGCCCATTATAAATTGCTATAGTGACAGATATAATTCATCTGCTGGTAGTCAACCATGTATTTCAGAGTGTAAAACAAAGACGCGTATTGATATTGCATTTTTTCAGGATAATGGTCATTGTGGATTGGGTCAATTAAAGATGCAGTTAAGATTTAGGATTTTAGTTTCTGTAGAGAGTTTGAAATTTTGCAAATATTGTGCAATTGCTAAGGCTAGACAGAGACTGGAAGATGTCATTTCCTGCATATTGATACAAGCTCAAGTAAAGAGATGAGATTTATAGGGGCAAATGTTTTTTGGGTCTTTTGTGAATTTTCTGGAATTAGTCGGTACATTTATGCTAACAGCATGAATTAGAGACTGATCATCATCCATTATAGATCTCATGTCTTCTAACCTCATTCTCAACTCTTGATGATAAGTTATCCAAGACTTTAGATTCTCAATTTCTTTGGAGCACTCTACCGAAACAACTTCTCTGTTTTTTCCAAGAAAGGAGTTGAGGTAGACTCAAAATTGTTTTTCGACCTATCCCATGAAATGGTTGCAATTCCGTTTGCATAGTCCTTACTCCTTTTTATCGTTCACCATAGTTAATCAAAACGTTTCCGCTGCTATGCCTCGCATTGATAGCAAATGCTAATTCTAAACAAGCTCACTCATTTAAATCATTGTTGCTCTGCTGATTCTTGCCTACTTCTTTTTTCTAATTAATTGCTTCATCTACTTTGAGAATTACGAGCTTCCCCATTAGTTAATCTTTAGCTCTTGGGTGCCTTACCATGGCCAGAAACTTCTCACTTCAAGTCAACCACTCATCTTTCTTTTTAATGACGGCTACCACTCTTTTGTTTCAGAAATCACATATTCCCAAACATTTTCATTAGAAATGAAATAGAATATTGAGAATTGAAGGTTACCAAACCTGGAAGAAGAGAATTGATATCATCCTTTTGTTTCTGCATGTTGAATAGTCTTTTTTTGTAAAAATTGTAAGTTAATGTTTGCATGATTTTCACTATTCCTAATTTGGGGTCTCTATTGATTTTGACTCTTTCTATTATTTTACTGTTAGACGTGGTACTGGTTTCCGTTCTACAACCTTAACAATTAATCCTGATCTTTCAATCATCTTTACTCTTAAACTATGTAGCAAGTATCAGTAACATGTTCTAATAATCGGGATGATCCAAAGAACTTGAAGGCTGTAAGCGCTCTAATAGGATGTCTTAATTTCTTGTTTTGCACCTCTTTTTGACACTAGAAGAGAAATATTTGGTGAAGTAGTTACGGGTTATCAGTATTGGGGATGAAATTAGCGTCAGTCGTGTATAGAATATTTACATGCTACTGAACTGGCTATCCGTAAGTAACATTTAACCCATGTTTTGAGAGCGCATCATTGTTGTTATACTTCACATACCGAGAACCCTTATCATCCATAAGTTAGAAAACCACAATGGCTATTTTCGGCGTAGTTGCTGGCATGATTTTAGGAACAGCACTTTCTTCTGCTGTTACAAGGATATTTTATAGGAACTCGACCACGAATGAGGATCCAGACTCAGTAGAACTCAGCACAGGTGTCAATAGTACCAGTAGTAGAATTCGCATTAGCAACTCTCCTGAAATCAATCAGGTGGAGCACGTCAACTTTCTGGCTGATATATTGAACCGTTTATGGCCTCACATCGCAAAAGCAGGGGCAGATGAGATTCGTGCCGCTGTGGAACCAACCTTTGCTGAGACGCTTCCAGGACCGTTGAAAACATTACGATTTACGAAATTTGA